>JAFMOD010000104.1:889426-932360 GCA_019802435.1 Corydoras maculifer | reverse complement strand
GCAGCGATAGATTGGCACAGTGTTCTGGGTGGGCATGGGGAACCCCCCCTCCCCCATCATAAGCCTCGTATAGGATTAAATGGAAGATGATGAGGTGAATGGAGATGTCTTCTTTTCTTAGTTTTGTCAGTTATGCTGTCGCGTGTCATGCACATCATGTGATTAAATCCTGCTCTTTGAGTAAACAATTCCAAATTCCACGCTGGGGTTATATACCCCAGTCTTTCAAAAATATCAGGAGTTGTAGTTTTTAATTATGAATGTACCATTCAGCACTGGGTTCAATAATACTGTCAATGTAAAATACCGTGTGGGTGTAACAGTGGTTATTGCATCTGACATACAGCAAGAAGGCCCTGGGTTTGATTCCCAGTACCTCCATACTGTATGTGTCTGTATAGGTCACACACATCCCCCCCCCCCCACGTGTCAAAGATATACAGAAAGATAGATTAAAGGTGCTACACTGCCTGACCCCCTCTGATATCACTTTTATCTGTTTCTGTTAGGCAACACGATTAATGCTGTTAATCTCCATCATGAATAAACAAAACATCACAGAAACATGAATCATGTTCTCTCCTGTTTCTTTAAATACGTTCTCCTTCTTGCAGCATCCTGATAAGCTCTGTATCTCTGGTGTTTCTCAACTGCAGACATTTAAATTCTTAGTGTTTTTTTTTTAATTGGGTTGAGAAAGGAAATGTTATGTCGACATGAAGTGTGTGTTGAGACATACAGCAGTGCCTCAAAGTTTGGGAGACTCTTAGAAATTTTTATATTTCTGCGTAAATTTAACCTGAAAGCCAGGCTGAGTTTAACAAATCCAAAAAGTAGATAAATCCACCAGTCATCTGCTTTATCCTCTATTATGGTCGCAGGAGGTTGATGAGAATGCATTGGGCAGATATGCCCAGGACAGGGTACCATATTGTTGAGCACATGGTCATATACATATAAAGAGACACTCACACTATTTCAAATCTATCGCTAGGCACACACTCACTCACTCACACAGGCACACTCTATATGGGGCAATTTAGAGAATTCAGTTGACTCTGATCCATGTTTTTGGACTGTGGGAAGGAACCGGAGAACCTGGAGGAAACCCACACAGACACGGGAGAACATGGAAACTCCACCCAGATTGAAATTTAAACCTGGATCCCCAGTGCTGAGAGGAGAACATGCTAACCACTAAGCTACTGTGCCGTCCCAGGGTAAATAAATTCATATTAATGAACAGTGAGGGTGGCACGGTGGCTTAGTGGTTAGCATGTTCTCCTTTCAGCGCTAGGGATTCCCGGTTCGAATCGCAATGTGGGTGGAGTTTCCATGTTCTCCCTGTGTCCGTGTGAATTCTCCAAATTGCCCCATATAGAGTGTGTCTGTGTGAGTGAGTATGTGCCCAGCGATGTATTGGCGCCCTGTCCTGGTGTATCTGCCCAGCGCTCGACATGTTCTCCCCTGGATGGGCATGAGGAACCCCCCCGCGACCCTAATAGAGGATAAAGCAGAAGATAATGGATGGATAATTAACAGTGAGGGGCAGAAGTGTGATCCACAGCAACATCTGCAGCTCTGTTAGTTCAGTGCAGGTTTGGACCTTCCAACACGCTGGGATAAGAATCAGTGATGGGTGACATTAAGTAAGGGGGGTGAGCAGGTTTCCCGAGGCAGGATTTGATTTTTAAGCTTAATGAGCCGCAGATCAAAAGCACGTTCTCCTTTATTACAGGACCCTGGTGTCAGATCACAATGATTTGCTTTGCACCTTGAAGCTGTAATCGTGTAATTCTCATCCCCGGTCCGGTTACACTCCACCGTCAGAGGGGTGCGGTGTGAGGGGCAACACTTTATTCAAGGCTGTCCTAATTTTTGTTAATTAAAACCCTTCCACGTCTTAATTCAGACGTCAGGCTCATGTTTATCTTTACTGTGGTTTACAATAACAACAAGCTGAGCGCACAACCAAATTAGGATCTGATTTTCGCCCCGAGGTGAATGTACGTTCTCTCCTCCCCGTGGTCTCATTTGTCAACTGAAAAGTTTTGAAAGCTAAGTTCTTTTCTTTAATTTTTTTTTTAAGGGGGTTTGAAGTTCTGACCTACTTTCTCTTCCACGCTACAATAGATGCTGTATTTGCACAAACACCTCTAACTGACACCAAACTCGTCAAAGTCTGTCCCTGTAGTGTCGGCTTCCCAAACACACGTTACGAGACAATTAAAATGTGGCGTGAGTCGTGGCATTTGCACCTTTGTTCCGAAACCTGGCGTTGTATGAATTATGGAAACTCGTAAGCAGGTTCTCCTGTTTGTTCCACTGCAGGAATAAAAAAAAAATGGCTTACTGTAAATCACAGACAGGTGTAGATGTTGCCGTCTTTGCTGAGATTACCTCCAAATTTATTTCCTGAACTGAATCAGCTTTTATAATGACAAAAAAATCTGGACACCTAATAATCATCAGAAATAGAATACAGTATTAATCCCTGGGGTAATTGAAGGCGTCACAGATGCCCCATTTACAGTGTTATACAAGAAAAAAAAATTTGGGTTACAAGTACTACTACTACTAATAATTGAAATAAGGGATCAAAATAATTTAAAAAAAGCAAAAAAAAAAAAATTTTTAATTAATTAAATAATTAAAATAAAAATAATATTTACAGTGTGGGTGGCAAGGTGGCTTAGTGGTTTGCATGTTCTCCTCTAAGCGCTATGGATGGGCATAGGGAACCCCCCCCCCCTGCGACCCTAATAGAGGATAAAGTGGAAGATAATAGACGGATGGATAATATTTACAGTATATAATTTGAAGTTTGTTTATTACTAGTAAATTTTATTTTACAGGCGCGTGAGGGCACACTAGCTCAGTGGTTAGGGCGTTGGGCTATCAATCTGAAGGTTGGGGGTTCAAATCATAGGTCCACTGACATTACAAATGTGAGTCCTTGAGCAAAACCCCTAACCCTCATTTCTCCAGGGATGTTGTGATCAACCCTGTGTTCTTTGTAAGTCGCTTTGGATAAAAGTGTCCAATAAATGACCAAATTCAATGTACATAATGCACAATGATTAGTCATATAGCAGTGGCAGTTATATATATTGAAATTGATCGTTAGATTGATAACACAACACCATAACCCCTGAGCTACCACACCCAGTTCTTTTCTTTGTATGCATCAGTGCAGAACTAAGGTTTATCACTTTAAAAATGTCAAAATAAAGTAAAGAAATATAAAAAAAACATGTTTTCATATTGCTTGAGTTCCGACTGCTCAGCATTCCATCTTCACTGGAAGTGACATGAATGCGTCTGTGCTTTGATGCCCCTTTACCCCTCTGCTCGTGGTCGATATGGATAATTAAGCAGGAATGCTGTTTGCATGGTGGAGCAGAAGACTCGCTGCTTGCCCTCTTGTTACACTCTGATTCTCTCAGCTGCTCGTTGTTATAATGTCTAATGTAATGTATAAGTACTCTACTGACTGCCTCTAAAAAGCATGATGGAGCTCAGAAACCCATTCAAATCCTTTCTGCTGCAAAACCCAGAACAGATCAAAGGGTCAGAATCATGTAGAGTCTCAGGAGTTAATGTGCAGTATGCTGTGCCAACTTTTTAAATAATAAACCGCAGAATTCTAAGCATTCATAGTAATTAATTTTTAATTGCATAACATGCTCTGGAATAATTGCAGCCATGAATTCATGCATCAAGTGCAACATATGTGCTTCAATCCCACATAATTTATATAATCTACTCAAACACCATTAGAGATCTTCTACAGTTTAAAGGGATCTGGTTTGTACTCACACACAGAGGAATTAATCCTAATCACATTTAACCCAATAGTGCACAGTGATGAGAACATGTGTCCGGCGCTGTGGGCAGCTATGCACACGGCGCTCACGGAGCATATGGGATTAGGTGTCTTGTCCTCAGTGCCCTTTAGTCACAGTACTTGTTGGGACCAGGAATCCAACCAGGGACCTTCAGGTCACAAGGCTGACACACACATACATGTTGACATTTTATAAAATGGTGCATGCAACATTATCTGTTATTAATCTCTTGCTTAAGACCATTTGCAATACTGGACTAATTAATAAAATTAGAAACAAAACTATTATTCTGAAGACCCTACCAAGTTTTAAATATTGAAATATAACGTTTAATAAATAAAGTAAAACAATTAATGCTGGTCAGTCAGAGATTAAAGAAATAAAAATAGAATGTTTTGTACACGTTTTTTTTTATAGAAGTATAAAAAAACTGAATTAAGGCGCTCTAACAATTTTTCAAAAATATAATATTGATATTGATAATTAAAATTGTATATATATTTGTTTTATTATTATTATAAAGAATAATTAAAATGTGTAAGTTCATTTTACACTCAGTCCTGTTTCTGTACACCAGGCTCTGAATGTCCTGCTGAACCAGCAGGGGACACTGTTGATTCTTTGAGGTTTGACAAATTCATTCTGAACTTTTAATCAGTTTTCTTCATGTTGAGAGGGATGTTATTCCCGAGCTTATAATGCAAATAAGCATGCAAGCGTTTAATCAGGTGCTGATTATAGACAGTCATATGATGCTGTTTTAGTGTGTGTGTTAGATAGAACTGCACATGACTCTTGAGGCATAAGGTGATTTTATTAAACTTTGGATCGGAGTTCTGATTGTTAACAGTGATTTTAAGTACTATGGTGTAGTGGTTAGCACTCCTCTCTGTGATTCTCCCCGTGTCCATGTGGGTTTCCTTAGGATTCTCCAGTTTCTTCTACAGTCCAAACTTATTTATATAGCGCTTATTACATTGTCACAAAACAGCTTTACAATGTTATGAGCCTGAACCCGCAAAGAGCAAGGTGAATTTAAATAGCCCCTATGTAGTGTGTGTGTATCTGCCAAGAGCCTAAAATGCCCCCCCCCCCTGCATGGGCATGGTGAACACCTCCACCACATGCAACCTGACAGTTGGCTGGCATGGTTTCACTATGAAGTACTATGCCAAGTGTTATGATGCATTATGCACCTATAATGCATTATCAATACGGGATTCATAGAAAGTGGTATTATTCATCCAATATCATCCATGTGATTCTACACTAGGGGCAGGGGGTGCAGAGAATGCCTTGGGCACTGGGCCAATACACACAGGACACGGAGCTAATCGATCGCTGGGTGCACGCACTCACACGAGTTACAAATTAGATAGGGGGCAATTTAGCACAGCCAGTTCAACTTGAATCCATGTTTTTGGACTATGGAGGAATTCCACATGCACACAGTGTGACGAATGGATGTGCTAACCTCTCCTCCACCATGCAGATCCCCTCCAAAAGAGAAGGCAATTTTGCTGTGAATAAGAAAATGTTTCATCCCTGATTTAAATGCAAATGTTACAGTTAATAAACAGATATGTCCGTGTGTCAGTTCTATCTCAGCGTGTTTAGTGCGGCAGCTTTTTAAAAAGCGCTGTTTATATAACAATGTGGGAAAGGCTGACGCTTCCTGCTGCTGGGGTTCCTGCCATTCCCTACATTCCTTCTTTGATATTTACCCTCAAGTGCTGAGAACCGACCCAGACATTCTTCAGGATATTGTTTCTAACCAATCTGAAGCTGGAGCTTGATGAAAACGACCAATAATCTAATGGAGTATGCGGCCAGTTCTCAGTGTCTGCAGTAACTGTAAAGTTTAAAGCATCAATGAA
The DNA here is from genome assembly GCA_019802435.1 of Corydoras maculifer. Lineage (NCBI taxonomy): Eukaryota > Metazoa > Chordata > Actinopteri > Siluriformes > Callichthyidae > Corydoras > Corydoras maculifer. Next base: position 926,635 of record JAFMOD010000104.1, on the reverse strand, counting down.
ATCGTGTTTGGGAGAAATTTCTGTCTTGCCTAACTCCAGAAATCAGTACATCTTTATCAAAATGAAGAAAAATCTCGCTCTTATCTTACAATGGTGCTTCACTCGAATCCCTGAAGGTCTTGGGTTCAGATCTTTAGGTTAATAAAGGTTCTGCATGTTCTCCAGTGGTTAGTGCTTGGTGAGAGTCGTTTGATGGTGGTTGAAATAAAGCAATAAGGTGTGAGAGGGTGTAAATCCTGTGAAGTTGGGTCAGACGCAAGGCAGAGTAAGGTTACATCTCTTTCCAGTAATTGATTCGCATTAATGCAGAACCTCGAGTGACTTATTGCTTTAATAAAATGGTTACAAACACACTATAATAAAATGAGGGCGGCGTGGTGGCTTAGTGGTTAGCATGTTCTCCTCTTAGCGCTAGGGTTCCCCGGATTGGGGGAGAAAATGGGAGAACCCCGAGGAAACCCATGTGGATACGGGGAGAACATGGAAATTCCACCCAGATCAGGATTCAAACCTGGATCCCCAGCACTGAGGGCTGAACATAATAACCACTCGGCCCCCAGTACTTGTTATGCTATGAATGTAATTAATGCTACTTGGTCATGACTCTATTTTCTAAATGTTGCTATAATAAAAAAAATAAATTAAACTTTGTTTTTAAAGAATAGTTTTTAGAACGCAGTATATATTAGTCTGTGACAAAAACTGCTGTAATTACCACTGAAGCCTGTGGACTGCATCCATTATCTTCCGATTTATCCTCTACTAGGGATCCTCTATATGGGGGTTCCCCATACCCAAACAGAGGACGTTTTGGGCGCCGGGCAGATACACCCAGGACAGGATGCCAATCTATCACTGGGCACAGACACACTCTATTGACCTTGATCCATGTTTTTGGACTGTAGGAGAAAACCAAAGAACCTGGAGAACACCCACGTGGACACGAGGAGAACATGGAAACTCCACCCAGATTGGGATTTGAACCGGGAATTCCTAGAGCTGAGAGGAGAACATGCTAACCACTAATCCACCATACCGCCCGCGGCTGTGAACTCATTATAACTTATTTTAGGTTGCCATTTATATGAATAAGAACCACATGGCCGCCTGGAGCTCTTGACTTTGCTAATAACAATTAGTCTCACATAGTTCTCCGTTCAAACGACCGATGTCTGCGATACGCAGCCCCAGCGCAGACAGAGACGCTCTCAGAGTAATAAGAGGAGGGCCTTGTTATCTGTGTGATGGTCACACTGGTCTGAGAGTAAAAGCTTGCCGCATCATTGCCATGGAAACCAGTTCTGTGATGTTCGTGGGTCAAACTTCTCCCTCGCTGATGGAGGGACTTTCCTCCCCTTTTTTTTCTTCCTTTGAATTTTAAATGCCTCTTAAAATCTGTTCTATGCCGTTCTGCAGAGAATGGAACCCCTCTTCCTATCTGCCTTTTATTTGCGATAACCACGGCTGGCTGGCTCCCCAAAATGGATTTGGTTATAGATTTATCAAAGCAATTATGCTAAGCTGTGGTGCAGCCTTGAGAAGTGCCGAGCAGTGAGTTAACGCAAATAAGAAAGATCTGTCCGTCTGCTGAAGAATACGTCCGTCTTCCTAGCTCACAGATTTATTTTCCTGATTTCCTCTCATTTACATTTTAAATAGTGACGGTCTAGTTCATGCCCAGCGATAGATTGCCGCCCTGTTCTGGGTGTATCTGCCCAGCGCCCGAAATGTTCACCCCTGGATGGGCATGGGGAACCCCACCACTTCCCTTATAGAGGATAAAGAGGAAGATAATGAATGATTGAATGAACGGTCTAGTTTAAAAATAAACGCAACATGTTCCGTGTGGGTTTCCTCCGGGTTCTCCAGTTTCCTCTCAAAGTCTAAAGACATGGATTCGAGCTGGATTGGCTGTTCGAAATTAACCCTATTTAAATTGCCCCCTAATAAGACGTTCCTGAGAAACAAATTGGAATCGTAATGGAAATAACACAGGTCTAAGTTTTTAATATATTTTTTTTAAAATCTAGTGTAATAACAGGATGAATGCTAATGCATGAGCTATTTTCATTGTATAGCTTTTTTGCAAAGTGTTTGCCCTAGTGTGTTGATGCTGCCTGGTTGCTCAAGGAGGATGAGTCCCCCACTGAGCGTCGGTCTTCACAAGGTTTCATCCTTAAAATATCAACATAACAGGGAGTTTTTTCTTGCCACTGTTTCTTCAGTTTGCTCTTTGGGGGTTTAAAGGCTTATAACACTATAAAGCTGCTTTGTGACAATGTGCTATTATAAAAAAACAGTGACTGTGTAGTTTAAAAAGAAATGCAACATGTTCCGCGTGGGTTTCCTCTGGGTTCTCCAGTTTCCTCTCAAAGTCTAAAGACATGGATTTGAGCTGGATTGGCCATTTGAAATAAACGCTATTTAAATTACCAATTAATTGAATTCCCCAAACTGCCCCATATAGAGTGAGTTTGTGTGTGTGAGTGTGTGCCCAGTGATAGATTGGCGCTCTGTCCTGGGTGTATCTGCCCAGCGCCTGAAAAGTTCTCCCCTGGATAAGCATGGGAACCCCCCCCCACCTCCCTAATAGAGGATAAAGCACAAGATAATGGAATGGATGGATTATCCTTAGACTTGTTTGTGTGTATTTTAAGTTCCACTCATATTTCATCGACCAGTAGGAGAACCGACTTCATCAAATTGCCCGTGCCATGAACACGCATGTTGCACAGTGGCTTAGTGGTTGGCATGTTCTCTTCTTAGCGCTGGGGATTCGAATCCCAATCTGGGTGGAGTTTTCATGTCCTTTCAGTGTCCATGTGGGTTTCCTTCGGGTTCTCCGGTTCCCACAGGCCAAAAATGTTACAGAGCGCTATGCCCTGAACGAGTCGCCCTTGTTTGTAAACTCATCTCAATATCTTCTGCTTAATCCTCTATTAGGGTCGCAGGAGGTTCCCACCCAGGGGAGAACGTTTTGGGCACTGGGCAGAAACACCCAGCACAGGGTACCAACTCATCGCTGGGCACTCACTCACACACATACACACTATATATGGGAAGTTACAATAGGATAAATTTCGAGCAGCCAATTCACCTTGAATTCTTGTTTTTGGACTGACCCACGTACACAACACAGTGAATTGGCTGCTCTAAATTTCTGCTATCAAAATTGCCCCTATATAGTGTATGTGCGTGGATTGGCAGGATGCGTCTTTGATGTATTATAGTATTTCAATGACTGAACCCTGTAACTTTTCAGCAGGAAGCAATCTCACTTCCACAACAGAGTGATCATGAGGGTCTCTGCATACAGAACGTTGTGACAGTTTTATTACGGCTTACGAAAGCTCTTCCTCGGCGTACAACAAAGTTCGGCTCTGATTTTCCTCTCCCTTCACTAGAACCTGTAATTTTGTTGTTTACAACTTGCACGTAATTCATGGCTATCTGGAACCCTGCCCCATTCATCCCACAGAGCCTCTGTGATTCGGTTCTCTCCTGTTCCTTCTGATAAGACGTTCCTGAGAAACGAATCGGAATCGCCTCGGAAATAAAGCAGGTCTACGTTTCATTTTGAAATCTGTCGAAATAACAGAGGAGGAACGCCGGTGCGTGACTCTGGAACATGTAGCCGTTTTCATTATATAGTTTTTTTTTGTATAGTGTTTGCCCTCGTGTGTTGAGGCTTCCCAAGGACGATGAGTCCCCCACTGAGCCTTGGTCCACCCAAGGTTTCATCCTTAAAATATCAACATAACAGGGAGTTTTGTCTTGCCACTGTCTCTTCAGTTTGCTCCTTGGGGGTTTAAAGACTTATAACACTGCTTTGTGACAATGTGCTGTTATAAAAAGCACTCCATAAATAAATTACTTGAACTTTTATGAACACATCCCTTTGAGTTTGAGTTCCTCAGGTGTAAACTGTGTGGTTTTTACCACACAATCTCTGTAATTTGCATTGCATATGGGATGTTTTTGGACTGTGGGAGGAAATCAGAGAACCCGGAGGAAACCCACGCAGACGTGGAGAATATGGAAACTCCACCCAGAATGGGATTAAAACCGAGAATTCCTAGCGCCGAGAGGCGAACATGCTAACCACTAAGCCACTGTGCCGCGTCTGAGGATAAATTAATGCTAAAGATAGAACGTTCTAAAGGGTTCACAGACTTTTAAGCAGTGTTTTGCAATTGGTATGCGACACTTTAATTTATATTTATTCATTCATTATCTCCCGCTTTATCCTCTACTAGGGTCGTGGGGGGTTCCCCATGCCCATCCAGGGAAGAACGTCTTGGGCGCTGGGCATATACACCCAGGACAGGGCGCCAATCCATCGCTGGGCACACACTTACTCACACAGACACATTCTATATGGGGCAATTTTGAGAATTCAATTGACTTGATCCATGTTTTTGGACTGTGGGAGGAAACCGGAGAACCCGGAGGAAACCCACGCGAAAACGGGGAGAACATGGAAACTCCACCCAGATGGGGATTCGAACCGGGAATCCCTAGCGCTGAGAGGCGAACGTGCTAACCACTAAGCCACCGTGCCGCCCACTTTAATTTATATTTACGTTTAATTATTTAGCAGACGCTTTTATCCAAAGCGACTTAGAAATGAGAACAACACAAGTCAGTAGTTATGAAGAGAACCAGCCACACTGTAGAATTATCAAACCTGATCTTTATATGATACTGCCCCCCCCTCTTTTTTTTTTTTTTTTTTCCTACAACATCTTTCAGCGAAATAACAAAAATTCAGACATTGGTTGGAAACAGGATCTTCAGAAACTAAATGTATTTTCCTCTTTGAGATGAGCAGCGAGACACTGGAGGAAATGCTCTTCTGCTCCAGCATTGTTTTATTCTATAGTCAGCACGCTGAACTGTTTCCTGAAACCTGATTCTTGCATTTTGTTCCGTATAACAGGAAGTTCAGTTCTAGGAAGCGATACAAGAAAGAATTATTGCTTAGTAGAACAAATTTGATATTTATTTCCTGCTTGGAGCTTTCAGTATACTGCCCTGTCTGCCTGAGATTAGACACCAGACCCAGAGTTTCAGAATTAAAATCGTTCAATCCAAATTGCAACGACAAAATTTGGAAGCAGCTTCACAGAAACCAGTTTTAGGAACATTCACACCAGTAGTGTTGCATCCATCCATTATCTTCCACTTTATCTTCCCCATGCCCATCTAGGGGAAAACGTTTCGGGCGCTGGGCAGATAAACCCAGGACAGGACACCAATCTATCCCTGGACACACACTCGCACAAACACACTCTATATGAGGCAATTTGGAGAACTCAATTGACTTGATCCATGTTTTTGGACTGTGCAAGGAAACCGGAGAACCCGGAGGAAACCCACGCGGACACGGGGAGAACATGGAAACTCCACCCAGATGGGGATTTGAACCGGGAATCCCTAGCGCTGAGAGGAGAACATGCTAACCACTAAGGCACCGTGCCGCCCATTAAAGCATATATCTTTATAATATAACTCTAATAATTCAAACTTTTTATTAACTTTATGATCCATTATTAAATGTTTTTTTTTTTTTTTTTTTTGTGGAAATCAAGCAGTTATTTTCAGCATCATTTCATATTCTTCTGATCTCAAAGTTTCGAAGTTGGCTTCTCCTCTTCTGCTCGTCACTTATAGAATTTTTTTTTTTTAATGTTTAAACATTTTTCTTTGTTTTAGTTTCTGCGCTTTCGAAAAAAATTGGGATGAATCTGAAAATTGGATGAGATTCTTTCCAAAGAAATTGGATTGTAACTGTATTGATATCAAGTTTTAGTCAAATTAATTATATAATACTTTTAAATGGTGTGCTGTCAATCTAAATATATTCTTTATATCTTTTATATACTCTTTATATCCTTTATATAATCTTTACAGCGGGTTTGCAAATGAGAAGCTAATCACAAATTTATGACTTCATAATTGATGTGGTCACTGTGTGTCATGTGACTCTTCACTGATTTTTAAAACAACAAAACTAATATCATAGTAACACAGTAACACAGGAGAACATCGTCATAAGAGTCTCTCCAACACTTTCTCAATGTTAATGTAGTGAAATGCCCAACACTAATTAACCATAATTAACTGAAGCTGCTGTAGTTAAGCTAGTTAATTGTTCAGTGTAAACCTACCTGGAGGAAGTGACCTTATACTGTATGTTTATTTCCGACGGTGCACAGTGTGGCTTTTTACCGTCTTTTATAATTATTTACCGAATAAATCCCATTTCCATTGCATTGTTAAGCAGGTAGTGAACAAATGAAATACTAAATGGATCATTTTAATGTTACAACCTAATGGAGTTCTCAAAATAATCTGCAGGGCAGAACATTTCTGGTGTGATTGTGAAAAAAAATCGACATCCATCCATTATCTTCCGCTTTATCCTCTATTAGGGTCGTGGGGGGGGTAAGTTGGAGAATTCAGTTGACCTTGATCCATGTTTTTGGACTGTGGGAGGAAACCGGAGAACCCGGAGGAAACCCACGCGGACACGGGAAGAACATGGAGACTCCACCCAGATTGGGATTCGAACCGGGAATCCCAAGCACTGAGAGGAGAACATGCTAACCACTAAGCCAACACGCCACCCTAAAAATCCATCCATTATTTATTATTTGGGGGGTTCCCATGCCCATCCAGGGGCGAATGCTGCGGGTGCTGGGCAGATACACCCAGGACAGGACGCTAATCTATAACTGGACACACACTCACTCACACCAACACACTATATATGGGGCAATCTGGAGCATTAGGTTGACCTTGATCCATGTTTTTGGACTGTGGGAGGAAACCGGAGAACCTGGAGGAAACCCACGCAGACTCGGAGAGAACATGGAAACTCCACCCAGATTAAGATTCGAACCGGGAATCCCTACTGCTGAGAGGAGAACATGCTAACCACTAAACCAACGTGCCACCCTAAAAATCGACTTCTGAAATCTTGTTTTTATTTTTTGGTTGTGAAGCCGGCTGAGCCACTTTGCATTTCTTATTTAGTATGTCGCTTGCGTTTCTCTGATATCCAGCTGGAATGCCGTGCATCACGCAGACATTAATCCCCAAAGCTGGGTTGCAAGTCCCGATTGTCAGCCCGTCCCCAGGTAGAGCCGTTCCCGAGATCCAGCCAACGCCTCGCTTCCCTGAGTCGCCGTCGCAGCGATGTGACATTCTATTAACTGGACTGGCAGAGCTCCTTTTGCAGGACCTCGGCTCAGTTGTCAGGAGTTTGATGAATGGGTCTGGTCGCAAAGCGAGACGCGTTACTTCCCTCTGCCTGTGTCAGTTCCTTTCGGTCTTGCTGCACAGCTGGTTTGTTTGTGGCTCTGCCAACTGAGGCGAAAAAGGAAAAAAAACAACTGTAATTATCAAACATGGTTCTGCATTAGTTTTCCTCTCGACTGCTCTCAGCCAGAGGATGGCATCACGCTCTTCAGATCGAGGCTGATGAGTGGGGCCTCTGTTAGCACAGGCGATGTGTTGATGGACTGATTGATCGAGCCGTTCAAGGGTCAGGCGTTATTGCTGGGACTTATGAATAAATGCATCAAAATGTTGATGAATGAAGGCATTCTACAGTGCGAATGCTCTCGCACTAATTCCGGCTGCCTCTGGGTAAATGAGCAGGATAAATAATAAGCAGAGCCTATGGGAGCCGGATTAAAGACGGGCCATCTGCATGCCAATGAGCAGACTGATCTGCAGGGAATGAGCGAGACGGGGAGGCTGGACACATTTCCACCACCCAACATCAACGAACAAGCTTTTAATGATCAGCATGACATCCACATAGATATTCTACATCGGATTCTCCTCAGCATTTTTTACTGTTTGTGTTGTTATGAATGAACTGTGATTATTGTTGGGTTTCAGTTAATTCTAGCGATTTTCTTACAATTCAGATCAGAATCGTGAGAAAATCAGTTTAGATCAGTTCTGGTCAACTAGGATGAGAAGTCCAGTTCATCAAGCACAAGTAGTCCATCAAAAATGGTATATTACATTTACATTTGGTCATTTAGCAGACACTTTTATCCAAAGCGACTTACAAGGTGAGCACAGGGTTAATCACAACATCCTTGGAGCAATGAGGGTTAAGGGTCTTGCTCAAGGACCCACATTGGTAACTTCAGTGGACCAGGGATTTGAACTCCCAACCTTCAGATTGATAGCCCAACACCCTAACCACTGAGCTACCATGCCCCTAATATCGTATATAAAGTCAAGTACCAGATTTGTAGACCGGCTTAAACTAGTATATAAAGTCCAGTTATTCAAGCGCCGAACCAGTAGACCGGCTTAAACTATACATCTCATACAATTACCTCAATCCTTATTTTAAAACTATCACGACCTGAATGTACCATGGTGGCATGGGGAGGACATGCCGGCTTTCCATGGTAAGCCGCTCTTACTTTAAGAAGTGCTAACCGCTACACCACTGTGCTACCCGTCAGTATGAATCATGTGACGCTCCAGATCATTACTCCCGTTTATATTTGCGACAATATTTTAGTGTAATGGAAACACCCCGCCATACGCTCAGAGCCTGGTGTGTTAATTAGTTAAAGTATTAAATGCCTAACGGTGATTTGTTGTCTCCTGTCCCTCCAGCTGTGCAGTCTCTGAACAGTCTGAACGATCAGATTGCCCATTTCATGGTGAACAGTCCCAGTATGCTGAACAATCAGGACGACGCCTTCCTGCCGACCGAGAGGGACACACTGACGCAGTCCATGGCTCTGATGAGACACCTGCTTATGGACGCTCAGGTATATGCTCTCATCTTATAATGTTCATATAAAGTAAGGGAAAGCATGTCATACAGACAAACTTAGCCTTTCATTTATATAATACATCATTTATATGCTGCATATCATATTAAAGGTAAAGACAACAAAGCATCTAAATATGATATTTAACTAATTTATTTACTAATTATTTTATTTTACATGTTTTTAATATACAGTGGCTTAGTGGTTAGCATGTTCTCCTCTCAGCACTAGGGATTCCCGGTTCAAATCCCAATCTGGGTGGAGTTTTCATGTTCTCCCTGTGTCCGCGTGGGTTTCCTCCGGGTTCTCCGGTTTCCTCCCACAGTCTAAAAACATGGATCAATTCAATGGAATTCTCCAAATTCCCCATATAGAGTGTGTCTGTGTAAGTGAGTGTGTGCCCAGTGATGGATTGGCACCCTGTCCTGGGTGTATCTGCCCAGCACCCGAAACGTTTTCCTCTGGATGGGCATGGGGAACCCCCCCCCCCCCCGCGACCCTAATATCGGATAAAGCGGAAGATAATGGATGGATGGATGTTTTTAATATAAAGACTTTATGTGAATGGTATTTACACTGATGTAAACATAACACACTGACAAAAACATTAACACACGGGATACATTTCCATTCATTTATTTTCGAAGTATCGTATCATATTGCTGGAGCCTATCCCTGCACTTGTTCTTACAACTCCGAAGAAACTGCAGCTGGGACGTCACTGCTATAAGACGTTATTGCAGTGTTATGGTGACACTGTGGATGGGTGGATAATACTACTACTAATAATAATATATTTATTATCTGGGGGCAGGGTACGCGTCCACCTCTCAGCGCTGGTGCTTCAGGTAATAATCCCAATCTGGGTTGAGTCTCCATGTTCTCCCCGTGTCCACGTGGGTTTCCTCTGTTTTGTCCGGTTTTCTACCACAGTACAAAAACATGCATTCAAGGTGAATGGGCTGCTCTAAATTTGCCCCTATATAGTGTGTGTGTGATGGATTGACACCCTGTCCTGGCTGTATCTGCCCAGTGGCCAAGGCATTCTTCTGATAAGATAGATAACGAAATGGGAGATTTATTATCTAAACTGAACATCCTAATTAGGGTCACATGGATGCCCCCCCCCCCCCCCCAGTAGAGGATAAAGCAGAAGATGATGGATGGATGGATCAAAGCTGCACATTCTTATAAGTGTCACATGGATGGAGGAGCACAATCCATCCAGCCACAGTATCTCCCTAATTCTAATAATAGCAACAATAAATAAACTACCAAGGACCTAAAAAAACAGAATAAAGAGGACATGGAGGCTTCAGTAAAGAGTTCCTTATAAGTCCCAGACAGAACAGAAAACATCCTTTGTGTGGAATTTGCATTTTCTTCACTGTCTGCTCTGTTTTTCCTCCAAAGTCCAAAAAAAGTTGCATCAGGTGAACAAGAGACACCAAATATCCTCAGGGTGAAAATGTAAATCTGCCTGCACTACAATAGACCTTTAGTTTTGTCTTCTTTTAGCCGGTTAATGCTGGGATAGGCTTCATCGACCCAGATTACAATCATCCATCCATTATCTTCTGCTTTATCCTCTACTAGGGTCGTGGGGGGTTCCCCATGACCATCCAGGGGAGAATGTCTCGGGCGCTGGGCAGTTACACCCAGGACAGGACGTGAATCTATCGCTGGGCACACACTCACACTCTATATGGGGCAATTTGGAGAACTCAATTGACCTTGATCCATGTTTTTGGACTGTGGGAGGAAACCAGGAGGAGAACCCGGAGGAAACCCACGCGGACATGGGGAGAGCATGGAAACTCCACCCAGATTGGGATTCGAACCAGGAATCCCTAGCGCTGAGAGGAGAACATGCTAACCACCAAGCCACCATGCCGGCCAAGTCACATGATCACTTTCCGAAACCTCAAAGTATTCGGTAGCATCCCGTGAGTCGGTGATTGTGATCAATGCTGATGTTTGTTGATCTCACATATTAAATATATAAGATGAGAGGAGAACATGCTAATCACTAAGCAAGCGTGCTGCCCCAGATTACAATCAGTGACTTAAATAATTCGGGGACATTTTGTTGATGTAAAGAAGCTATGGCACAGAATCAGGATGTGCGCTGGGGCACAGAGCACATGTTTAACTCATGCATCACATTTGCTGCATAAATTCACTTAGCCGTCTGTTTCTAAACATTATTCAGCTGATCCTGGAATCCGTTCACAGGATCCTAAAAGCAGCATCTCATTATGTTCCTGTCAGACCTTCAGCAGTGTGTGTGTGTGTGTGTGTGTGTGTGTGTGTGTTTAATACGCAGACAGTGTATTCTATGAGGAACATACAACTGATTGTTATTCATGCACGCACAACACTCCGAGGAAACACGGGCAGCTCAAAACTGTGATGACTCTTTTCTTATTATCCGCTCTGACTCGGGTCGCCAGGAGATTTTTTTTGCACATTAATCAGAGTTCCAACTTCAGGCAGGTCTTGGTGGCTCGGCTCGGCTGACCTGCCAAGTGCGACTCGGGTTCCCAGCAGCTGAGAAATGAAATTCACGCATCGACTATCTGATCTGATAATGATGCGCGACCTCCGGGTCCATGAGCGGGCTGATGGGAGAATGTGACCACGCGAAGTCTGCTGGATGTTTGGTTAATTTCTCTTTTTTAGCGCTCGGAGAGAGGCTACGGTTTCAGGTGGGGGGAGGGGGTTCAGATGAGCTGTTTCTCACCGGGGTCTAGGAGGGTAGAGATGTTGACAGAAACGAAAGCATCGCGAAATGTCACGATTTGAATAACTGAAAGTCATTTCGTCTGCGCGAGAGATAAAGCCGATTTAATGGGCTGAGGCCTTTTGAAAGTGCGATATTCAAATGAGCTGCGTGAGAAAAGTCTCAGCGCAGAGTCCTTTGCTTTGACGGCACTTGAACCGGTCCCCGTGTGGTCATCCATCCGGCCATTATCTTCTGCTTTACCCTCTACTAGGGTTGCAGGGGAGGGGGGGTGGTTCTCCATGCCCTTCCAGGGGAGAAAGTTTCAGGCGCTGGGCACCCCAGGATAGGACGCCAATCTATCACTGGGCTCACTCACTCACACACACACTATATGGGGCAATTTGGAGAATTCAGTTGACCTTGATCCATGTTTTTGGACTGTGGGAGAAAACCGGAGAACCCGGAGGAAACCCACGTGGACACGGGGAGAACATGGAAACTCCACCCAGATTGGGATTCAAACCAGGAACCCATAGAGTTGACAAAGCCGTGTGATCATCATCAACCGATTTCTTTACTGTTGCAACTATGGAATTAAAAATATATTTATATATGGGCAGGATGTTGAATTAGAAAATAAAAGCCACACACACACTTTTGCTCCATTGCTATATGTGGAACGTGGTTGGTTGATTTTATTTATTCATTTATTTTTTTTTGTTTTTTGCTTTTTGCTTATTCAGTAAATAATTCTCTTCAGTGCAGGATGCCTGAACCGGAAACACTTTTCTGCTGCACAATAGCCGTCCCTGGTTTAGTAAGAGGCTTTTTCCTGATCCCCACTTCATATAAAAGATGTGGGTGGACAAACCACAGACAATACTTAGAAACTGTGCTTTGCAAGTAAAAAACATAAAACATACTGCAGCATCAGCGAGGAAGAGGCCGTGAGGCGGGTCACTATTTTAGCAGAGAATTCTTTTATTAATACAGAACTTCACACTTGAAGAACATCCTCCAACAGCTAAAAGCAGCCAATGCCCCTCCTTATATCCCCCAGCCGCAGGGCAAACTATCACCCCACGGGAACCTTCAACGTTGGTGGGGCAATGGCAGTCGCCAAAATAGTGATAAAGGTGCCCGTTTTTTTTTACTGGGGCTTAAAAAAACAGCCTCTGTTAACGTGCATAGATGTAAATAACCAGCCGTGGTGTTATAACATTATGACACAAAGCTTTATGACCTCAACATTTTATTACACTCTTAGTTGGTTGTGGTGATGGACTTCCTATCATGTTAGTCCAGTCTTATCTGATTTTTATTTTTTTTATTGGCACTTGCTTAGTTTTTGCTTTGATCACAGAGCTCTCTCTATAACACGGTTCTAAAGGTGCAACGTGGTTCGGTGGCACAGATCAAACTTCGGTTTTAATTTCATTCTGTTGCAATCATGCCACTCATCCGTCTGGCTTCACTTTGTGCTGAACCCGGTGCCATGTGCCGGTTCTGCGCCTCACTGATTTGATTAGAAAGGCATTTGTGTTTAGATTCATTAAGCAAACAGACTGAGGTTTCACTGATGATTCAGGTTTTGCCAATTCGGAGTTTATTGAGCCCAAACCTGGCTGTGCGAGCCAGAGCTGCCGCTGATAATTGTGCACATGAAAGACAAGATTGACATCAAGTGACAAAGTTTCTCACTAAATACAGACCGTTTTGGATTCCTTGGGCTTAACATCCAAATGGAACCTTAAAGTCATCTGAATTTGAACCTGTGATATTTAAAAATAATAATAATAAAGAAATCACCCGGGCGGCACGGTGGCTTAGTGGTTAGCATGTTCTCCTCTCAGCACTATTCGAATCCCTAGCTGGGTGGAGTTTCCATGTTCTCCCCATGCCCACCGGGTTCTCCAGTTTCCTCCCACAGTCCAAAAACATGGATCAAGTCAATTGAATACTCCAAATTGCCCAGCGCCCAAAACGTTCTCCCCTGAATGAACATGGGGAACGCCCCCCCCCCCCCCCGCGACCCTAATATAGGATAAAGTGGAAGATAATGGATGGATTAAAATCTCCCACACTCGCAATTTTTTTTTTTTTTTTTTTTTTACTATTATAATTTTTTATTTATTTATTGAGGAGTAAAATGATTGAATAAACAAGAATACAACAGTAAATGGCATTATAATATGACAAAATAAACAGTGTCTATTTAATTAAGACATCCTCAAGTATTTTATATAATTATTTAGTTATCATTTTATAACCTCTAAAATTATTAACAAACACTCACACACTCACAGAACAAACAGACACAGACCAACACAGCCCATCCAGGGGAGAATGTTTCGGGTGCTGGGCAGATACACCCAGGACAGGACTCCAATCTATCGCTGCGCACACGCTCTCTCACACACTTACAAACACATATACACTCTATATGGGGCAATTTGGAGAATTCAATAGATCTTGGTCCATGTTTTTGGACTGTGGGAGGAAACCGGAGAACCCAGAGGAAACCCACGCGAACACGGGGAGAACATGGAATCTTCGCCCAGATTGGGATTCGAACCTGGAATCCATAGTGCTGAGAGGAGAACATGCTAAGCACTAAGTCACCGTGCCAGCCTTATTTTTCTAATCTCAAAAAATATGACGTCTTGACTCCACAGCGAGACCGAAAGAGGTTTTGTGGATTTCCACAACATTAATATGTGACGTCTAGCTAATAAAGAGGTAAAAGCCACAACCTCTGACTGAGCCTGAGTAAGTAAATACAGTCAGGAGCAAGACCAAATATCATGCTCGCATTTCATTAGAACTCATTTAGCTTTGATTCTGACACATTCGATGTAATGCCCAAAATAATTTTCTCAGCACATTTTTTAGTAATTAAAACTTTTTTTGATAATCTGATTTTATATTAAATAGTTTTTTTTCTCCCCCCACCCCAAATTGTCTACAAATGAGAATTTGATGTCTAGTCTACTATAAAACAATGAGTATATCTTAAAAGCATACTTAACTGGACATTTACATTTGTGCTTCTGAAAGCGTTCCTATTCAGCATCTCACACCGTTTCAAATGTCAAATGTAGACCTCCGGTTATTAAAATTATAATAAAATTATAAGGTCAAACTCATTACCACTTGAGAAAAGCAATTCAGACTAGTGGGAATCGTGGAGATAAATGAGGCATATGAGATAAAATGCAGTGACTGAAATAAACATGGAAAACACGCATTTCCAAATATTGTTTCTTAGTACAGCTTTTTCCATCTCAGCTACTGATCTCTCCAAACCATTCAGTGTGACCTTTACAATAAGTGACATTAAAAAACATGAAGATTGTGATGGAATTTTTCCTGAAAGTTACTGAGAGGAAGGTGATGGAGAACAAAGCACCAGTTCATCATAGACAAACCTACAAACATCCACAGTTAAAGGCAATTTAGCATCTGTAGCTAACCTGTGTGTCTTTGTTTGTGTGTATATATATGTGTGTGTGTGTGTGTGTGTGTGTGTATATATATATATATATATATATATATATATATATATATATATATATATATATATATATATATATATATATATATATATATATATAAATAATATACACATACTGTGTGTGTGTGTGTGTGTATATGTGTGTATATATATATATATATATATATATGGATGTATGTATGTATTAGCTGGGTTTGGGGTGTTTGGGTTGTGCTGGAGGACAGATTTTCTACAATGGTTTAAATCTCCACCGTCAGATCAGGATCTTGGGGAACAATCAATGCAACTGTGGACAGAAATAAATGTTGTGAGATTGCAGAAAATTGTGGAGACAGAATGAAGTAATCAAAGGTGTTCTTAAATTTTCAGACCATCTTGTGCTGTTTTTCTGTGCATTTTCATGGAAGCCTTTTAGTTTAATATGCTGAAGATGATGCAAACTTGTGCTGTTTAATGGTGAATAATTTATTAGCGGAGGCTTCTAATTATTATTTTTTTGTATCTGGTGGTTTGGGAAAGTTGATTTTTCATTTTTTTTTTTACTTTTTTTAGATATACTTTGGTAAGTTTGTAAACTGGTTGATTTTGTAGAAGGACACCTTTTTAAAGATAAAGGTTCCTGAGACGTTCTGATTTCAGGTCCATGACGTTATCTCTGTGACCTCAATCTCACTTCTCACTTAACTTTTTTGGTTTAAGACCCATCTCTGAGGCTTCTCCCGTCTTTGCAGGGATTTTTTCCCCTCTTGAGCTGGGCTTCTTCATCCTTTGCCTCTTAACCTCTTCACATTGAGCTTTGTTTGAACGTTGTAGCATGTGGGTGAGGGAAGGTGAGATGAGAGACGGAGGAGGTTGACGAGGGTTATTTTTGTCTTCTTGTTAAGCCAGTTTAGAAAAATGTGGTGGAGTTAGAATTGAGAAAAGAGAAGAGCTTCTGATGGAATAATTGGCAGATGTTTGCGAGTACATGTTATTAAAGTAATGCACAAGCAGGGCTCTCAGCACACCACTAACACACTGGGTGCGGTATACGTTTTCATGCTGTGTGAACTGTGTAGGGCAGCTAATGTTGACCTGCTGCATCATCCATATTCACTTATGCACTTACTGTATGATGCATTATGAACAGTGGGTTCACAGTGTTATCATTTTGTCACATAATTATCGAGTTTATCCACGACCTTTACACTTATTAAAAATAAAGGTAACACTTTCTATAACTCCAGTATTTATAATGTATTATAAGTGCATTTATAAAGTATACATGATGTCATAAGCCTTTGTTAATGTACATAGATGGTCATAATCATAGTTATATGACAATTTCACTTAAGGCTTTATAACACAAAGTGGCATTATAATATGATCTGAATTAAACTTTTGATTCGTTTATTGTTTAGACATTCTCACTTAGTCTCTGAGCATTTATAAGCTTTTATAAGTCGTTATGTACTACTATGTATGCAGTCTCTTTCAAAGAGGTAATCAATGACTTTAACACTTTACTTTATGCTTGTAAAGAGAGTTAATAAGCTTTTATAAACAGTTATGAGCAGTTCATAAAGTCATTTTTAGGAAATTTGTTCATTATACACAAATGTTATAAGGTTTTATGTCACTGGTCTCTATAATCAGTTAATGAACAGTTAAAATATAGAATTTATAATGGATTATGCCACATAGTGTTATAAAGCCTCATGACCTGTTCTTATAACACTTTTATGGATATTAACAAAGGCTTTTGACAAGTATCATGAAGCATTATGAATACTTTATGAAGCTTTATAAATGTGTTAATAAAGCATTATGAACATCACATTTAGGGAAAGTGGTACCAAGTTCACAATTTTAGTGTGTATTATTGTTTTTATTTTGTATATATTTTTTGATTTCTCATAATAAATGCAGTAGAATAATTTTTTTATTGCATGCACTCACTGCCGTCCCTCAGCAGAACTATCGTAATGTTATTTGTTATGATTTGCCGAACTGCAACGTCTTATTCTCAACGTTTCTCGTGATTGTTGGATTGTTCCATCATGGCATCCTCCAGTACTTACATCCATTACTGTTCCGTCACTACAAAACCCAGCAGGCAATATGCAAATTCATAATGAAATCACAGAGGAATTGTTAATGGCTGAGTGCATGTCGACTTGCCTTTAATGACAACTGGGAACGCCGGATTTTTACTCTGAGCTTTTTATATCCCATCCACCATAATTACTGTAAGCATTACTGTTTCTGTTCTGACAAAAAGTGTTCTTGTGGATAATGGCTACAGCAGTCCAATGTTAATATCTAAGGTTGAAAGCCTTTCAAATAAATATTAAGCTCTCTGAGATTAAAAAAATGTACAGATTGAACATTAAATGCAACGAATTCAACGTTTTAATCAGATCTCGTAAACATCGCCTCACATGCCACGTTCTCGGTTATCATCATTCTAATAACGAATGCTGGCAATAACATTTTATTATGATGATTTTTAGAGGTGTTGCAGATGAATTTTAGAGGTGTTGCAGATTATGGTGACACAGTGCTAAAGCGGTGCTGAGCACCTGATCTGAGATAATAAACACAATCATTAGTTATTGTTCTGTATAAAGGCTTTTATTTTCATTACTTTCATATTCATTGTATTATAAAAATATCAGTAAAATATTTAATGCAGGCGGCACGGTGGCTTAGTGGTTAGCACGTTCGCCTCTCAGCGCTAGGGATTCCCGGTTCGAATCCCCATCTGGGTGGAGTTTCCATGTTCTCCCCGTGTCTGCGTGGGTTTCCTCCGGGTTCTCTGGTTTCTTCCCACAGTCCAAAAACATGGATCAAGTTAATTGAATTCTCAAAATTGCCCCCTATAGAGTGTGTCTGTGTGAGTGAGTGTGAGCCCAGCGATAGATTGGCGCCCTGTCCTGGGTGTATCTGCCCAGCGCATGAGACGCTCTACCCTGGATGGGCATGGGGAACCCCACCACGACCCTAATAGAGGATAAGCGGGAGATAATGAATGAATGAATATTTAATGCAGAGGAAATTTTCTAGGGCGGCACAGTGACGTAGTGGGTAGTATGTAGATCCAGGTTGGAATCCTGATCTGGGTGGAGTTCCATGTCCGTGTGGGCTTCCTCTGGGTTCTCCAATTTCCTTCCACAGTCCAAAAACATTGATTCATGATAAATTGGCTGCTCCAAATTGCCCCTATATAGTGTGTGTGTGTCTCTTACTGGAGGCCAAGCAATAGGTTTCCATATTCTCCCCGTGTCCACGTGGGTTTCCTCTGGGTTCTCCAGTTTCCTCCCACAGTCCAAAAACATGGATCAAGGTCAAATGAATTCTCCAAATTGCCCCATATAAAGTGTGTGTGTGATGTGTGTTCAGTAATGGCTCTCTGTCCTGGGTGTATCTGCCCAGTGCCTGAAATATTCTCCCATGAATGGGCAATGGGCACGCGCCCTTTACAAAATAGTCTATGCTTCTTTTATTAATCCTGACTACACACACACACACACATTTCGAAACACATACACACAACTTGCAAATCGTGCTACGATATCGCTCCTGTAAACAACGTTTTAAAACATCAGTTCTAGAAATAAATAGAGGGGTAAGAAGCAGCCTGGGGTTTATTCCAGAAGCTGAGTGGTTGTTTCTGAGTAACTGTATACTGCGACTCAAAGGCATGGATCAGCAAACTTTAATATTTAAAGAGCCTTTTTTTGCCAGAAAGAATAAAGTAATATCTGTCTGGGGAAAAAACGTGAAACCTTGTAAATGCAGGTTCCACAGATTATGAGTCTGAATCAACTTTCAAAGCTCAATATCCACCGTTTAATCCATTGCCAGGGCTGCCCAGACCAAAGAAGCATGCTGGGTACAACACGGGCACACACACACACACACATCATATAGGGGCAATTTAGAGCAGCTAAATCCCCTTGAATCCATGTTTTTAGACTGTGGGAGAAAACCTAAAAGCAGGAAGAAAACACACATGAACAAGAGGAGGACATGGAAACTCCAACCAGATTGGGATTGGATCCCCGGGACTGAGAGGAGAACATGCAAACCACTAAACCCCCGTGCCACCCTCAGTACAATTCTAATAAGCAAAATACACAATCTTATTTGTTTAATCTGGTTATTTTTATTGGACTGATGGGGGCATTGTGTCCTGAAGGTCCCTGTGTGAGGAGGACATGGAAACACCCAGATTAGGATTAAATCCCCGGCACTGAGAGGAGAACATGCAAACCACTAAACCACAGGGCTGTTTATATTTTCATCCTTACGTTATCTTCCCCTCTACTCTACTAGGGGGTTTCCCATCAAGGAGGGAACTATTTGGGTGCTGGGTAGATGCACCCTGGACAGAACACCAAGCTATCAATGGGCACACACACACTTTGAAGGGGCAATTAAAAGCAGCTAATATACCTTAAATCCGTGTTTTTGGACTGTGGGAGGAAACTGGATCACCCAGAGGAATCCTACGCGGACAGAACATGGAAACTCAGCCCTGAGAGGAGAACATGCCAACCACATGCTCCTGTTTTATATAAAATGTTGATTTTCATAGCTGGGGTACTTTTTCAAACTTCTTTTCCCATGCTGTTGGTGACCTCCGGTGTCCTGGTGATTTAGAAGTAGTGGAAGCTCGCCGTTCTGTTCAGAGGAGAGAGAGTGAGATGAAATGTGCCAGGTTTTCGACGCGAGTGCCGGTGAGAGCTTCGAGCCGCGAATGGTTTCACTGCCAGAGAATCAGCTTTCATGAGGTTGAACGCGGCGGCGATAATTTATTCCCTTCAGCTACAGAGATTTGGCAGTAATACTCCGGTAATTAATTATTGACTAATCAAGATTGAACAGGGTTATTATGGTCCAAGTTTCTGTAGCTGGCCTATCGATCCAGTGGGGTTTTCATTTCATCGCCGTGATTGGACGAAAGGCTCGACAAGAAGTAATGAACTATGCTATGGTCAATTATGCATGTCGTATAAAGAGAACTTACTTATGTTTATTAATTAAAACTCCAACGTTCCGACTAGTGATCATGTGACCAAGTGAACTATTTTGCCTACTGTACTTCCATCCAGCCAATATAGTCCACTTTATCCTGTACTAAGGTCGCGTGCGTGAGGGGGGGGGGTATACCATATCATTTAATGGTTTAAGATGTCTGTTGAAGGGTGGCACGGTGGCTTAGTGGTTAGCATGTTCTCCTCTCAGCACTAGGGATTCCTGGTTCGAATCCCAATCTGGGTGGAGTTTCCATGTTCTCCTCGTGTCCACGTGAGTTTCCTCCGGGTTCTCCGGTTTCCTCCCACAGTCCAAAAACATGGTCAATTGAATTCTCCAAGGTCAATTGAATTTTCCAAATTGCCCCATATAGAGTGTGTGTGTGAGTGTGTGCCCAGTGATAGATTGCCACCATGTCCTGGGTGTATCTGCCCAGCGCCTTAGACGTTCTCCCCTGGATGGGCACGGGGACCCCCCCGCCGCAACCCTAGTAGAGAATGAAGCGGAAGATAATGGATGGATGGAAGATGTCTGTCACAAAAGATCGTGTACCTCACACACATTCTCTACAGGAATCAAACTTTTCATTATATATTCTGCTTAAACAGATATTAGGGTTGTGGGGGAGGGGGTCCCCATGCCCATCCAGGGGAGAACATTTTGGGCGCTGGGCAGATACAACCAGGACAGGACGCCAATCTATCACTGGGTGGGTACACACTTAAAGAGACACAAACTCACTCTATATGGGGCAATTTGGAGAATCCAGTTGACCTTAATCAATGTTTTTGGACTGTGGAAGAAAGATTGTGTGATGATCAGGTGACCCGTATTTAACAAATTGAAAACTGAGTCCATTGAGGGCGTCCTGCAGGACCGCCAATCCAATTATTATCCAGGTTCTATCCAGTATTCATCAAAGCCACAGTGCTTCAGCATAGATGAAGATCTGATTACACCTCCAGGAAACCGGCCACACCTCAAAAGAAACAGACAAGAAAAGAAGTTGGAGCTGATAATAAAGCCCAGCATTTAATTAATAAGTAATTCATTGAAATGAACGAGTGTTCTGTAGATTAGTTGTATTAATTCCCTTTCGAATGGAAACTCGAGCTCTCTGGGTGACGGAGTGAGGGACGGTCATGACTAACAGACGACTCCCGTAGCAGTCTGCTGTTTGTTCCTAAATGGCTGGATGTTCCTCGCTGCTTGATTTCCTCCAGATTTCCTCCTCCTAATCTGCTGCAGAACCCCATTCATGCCGCGTCCCCCAGCAGCGCATCCGTCTACGGCTGCGGCCACTCTGTTTATCTGGAGAGAGCTCTGTGAAGGGTGCTGAGGATGTCCAGCTGATAATGGTTTAGGATATCTGGGTGGCACAGTGGCTTGGTGGTTAGCATGTTCTCCTCTCAGCGCTAGGGATTCCCGGTTCCAATCCCCATCTGGGTGGAGTTTCCATGTTCTCCCTGTGTCTACGTGGGTTTCCTCAGGGTTCTCCGGTTTCCTCCCACAGTCCAAAAACATGGATCAAGGTGAATTGTATTCTCCAAATTGCCCCATATAGTGTGTTTGTGTGTGAGTGAGAGTGTGCTCAGCGATAGATTGGCGTCCTGTCCTGGGTGTATCTGCCCAGCACCCGAGACGTTCTCCACTGGATGGGCATGGGGAACCCCCCCGCGACCTTAATAGAGGATAAAGTGGAAGATAATGGATGGAAGGGTTTAGGATATCTGTCAATGTCTGTCACAAAAGATTGTGTAGCTCACACACATTCTCTTCAAACTTCTCATTATATCTTCTGCTTAATTCCATGTTAGGGTCACGGTAGGGGGGTGGGGGGGGGCAGTTAATCATGCCCATCTAGGGGAGAACGTTACAGGTGCCGGGGAGATGCACCCAATCTATCCGGTCCACAAACACACTATTTAGGAACAATTTAGATAGGGGCAATTAAAGAGCAGCCCCAATTTACCTTGAATCCATGTTCTTGGACTGGGATTAAACAGGGGAACCCCTTAAAAAAACCCACATTGAAAACATGGACACTCCACCCAACCAGAACAACACTGCTCACACTTACTCACTAAAACGCACACTATATGGGGCAATTTCGAGCAGCCAATTCACCTTGAATCCATGTTCTTGATCTGTGGGAGTAAACGGGAGAACCCCTTAAAAAAACCCACACTGAAAACATGGCCACTCCACCCACCCAGAACAACACTGCTCACACATACTCACACAGACACACTCTATATGGAGCAATTTTGACCAGCCAATTCACCTTGAATCCGTGTTTTTGGACCATGGGAGTAAACTGGAGAACCCTGAAAAATGAACCCCACAGGGACAGGAAGAGAACATGGACACTCCACCTACCAGGACAGGGTGCCAAACTATTGCTGGGCACATACTTACTCGCGCGCGCGCACACACAATATAGGGGCAATTTTCCCAATCCAAAAACATGGTTTCTAGGTGAATTAGTTACTATAAAATGCCCATATATAGTGTGTGTCAGTATAGAGTGTGTGTTTCCAGCACTGGATTGGCTCCCTATCCTTGATGTATCTGCCCAGCGCCTGAAACATTGTCCTTTAGATAGACATAAGGAACAACACCCCCCTCCCCCCCAGGTTTGTTTGCACAGAAATGCCAAATGTAAAGTATGCTCCCTGCTTAGGAACAGCGGAAATTCTTGTGAGCCGTGCGGAGTTCATAAAATATGGCTGACGTGGCCGATCATTTAATTTTTTTCCTGTAGAACGATCACAGAAGCGAAATGACTCTGCGCTCGCCCATGCTGTTATTCTTCTATTCCCAAGGGCATGGCGTGTTTCTCCAAATTCTGCTTCTCCCACACATTTTCCCTCCCATTGTACTCACCTCAGAAAGCCCCTTCTGAGAAACTCCCCCCACAGGAGGAGACAAAAGCTTCTACAGATACAAATGCTGTGCTTTACTGTTAAATGCTTTTTATTTGAATATTAAATATTAATTAAATATTAATATTGAATATTAAATATTAATACTTTATTTAAAAATTCAAATATTCAAAACGTCACTATTTCTAAAGCTTATTTCATCTAATGACAGATTGTAATGATTATATCTAAAATTATGAAAAACTTTCTACCAGTACAAGCCTAACCATCCTTCAGTTGGGTGGGGGGTGGGGGGTGGGTGTTCCCCATGCCCATCCAGGGGAGAGCGTGGGCAGATACAACCAGGATAGGGCGCCCATCTATCACTGGGCACACACTCACTCACACAGACACACACTATATGGGGCAATTTGGAGAATTTAATTGACCTTGATCCATGTTTTTGGGCTGTGGGAGGAAACCGGAGAACCTGAAGGAAACCAACATGGTCACGGGGAGAACATGGAAACTCCACCCAGATTGGGATTCGAACCTGGAATCCCTAGTGCTGAGAGGAGAACATGCTAACCACTAAGCCACCGTGCCGCCCCCAGTACTAGTCTAATAAGCAAAATACACCATCTTATTTGTTTAATTTGTTTTTTGTTTTTTATTGGACTGGTGGGGACTTGTTGGGGTAAACGAACCGGCCTTGTGTCCTGAAGGTCCCCGTGTGATTCCTGGTTCAACCAAGTACTATGGCTGAAGGGCCCATGGGCAAGGCACCTAACTCCATTTGCCTCCTGGGTGCTCAACACGTGGCTGCCCACCGCTCCAGGCACATGTGCTGACTTCACTAGTGTGTGTGTGTCACTGTACAGATGGGTTACATGAGGAGGCAAAATGGATCACTGTATCAGTTTAACTGTCCACTCAAGGAGGTTGAGTCTCTGTGGTCCTCACAAGGTCTCAACAACACTAGTGTTCCTGTCCATGTGTTCGGCTGTGGTGCTCTTTGTTTACATCAGATTTGGGACACGCCCCTTGGTTTAAGTAAAGTGTCATGAATTTCACAGAACAGAAAACATTTCAGGGGGATTCAGGTTTAGAAGTCAATAAAGCAAGCAGTTGTTAGATGATGCATTGTAAAAAGCTCTAAATACATAAATAAACCTAAACTTAAAAACTGTAAAGTCATCTTGACCACTCATGACCGTGACCTCGAGGCACAGCGAGACGCACCATGAAAACTTATTTATACACTACGCTGCGAGCGTGCTAAAATAAAACGGCCGTGAGGCTGTAAATTAGGGCAGAGTTTAAACCCTAAAAACACTTTCTACTTTTATTTAAGAAGCAAAATCTCCAAATTTGAAATATATAGTCATATGAGAAACAAATATTACATTATCCATATAAAACATGGTAACAATTTACCACGATGAATTGCTTCATGCTATATTTGTACAGTCCTCCAATAAGATTACTTTATTAATTCCATCCATTATCTTCCGCATAATCCTATATTAGAGTCGCGGGGGGTTCCCCATGCCCATACAGGGGAGAATGTTTTGGGCCCTGGGCAGATACACACAGGACAGGGTGCCAATCTATTGCTGGGCACACACTCACTCACACAAACACACTCTATATGGGGCAAATTGGAGAATTCAATTGACTTGATCCAGGTTTTTGGACTGTGGGAGGAAACTGGAGAACCCGGAGGAAACCCACGCAGACACGGGGAGAACAAAAATTGGGTCATTTAGCAGACACTTTTATCCAAAGCGACTTACAAGGTGAGCACAGGGTTAATCACAACATCCCTGGAGCAATGAGGGTTAAGGGTCTTGCTCAAGGAGCCACATTGGTAACTTCAGTGGACCTGGGATTTGAACCCCCAACCTTCAGATTGATAGCCCAACACCCTAACCACTGAGCTAACCCGCCCCAGAACATTGAAACTCCACCCAGATTGGGATTCGAACCGGGAATCTCTAGTGCTGAGAGGCGAACATGCTAAACACTAAGCCACCATGCCGCCCTAGTTTATTAATTGAATCATGTAATTAATACAAAGTAAAATAATAGTTTATAGTATCAAGTGCACTCTGAGTGAATCCAGAATATAAACTCATGGTCTGCCACTGGAGACGGTCTATACCTTTATTTGGTAAATGAATTCAGCTAGAATGTTTGGCAGCCTATTGATTTTTGTGACTGGCTTTATTTAATCTAAGTGTAATTGACCTCCAGTATAATCCAATATCTAACGGAAATTACATTATGTTCAGCAAATGCCTTGACACTGCTTTGGGGTAAACGAAATTGCTTGAGGATAAAACAGAATAAAAGCATGGAGCGAAAAACCCAAACAAAATGAAATATAAATATATAAAACTTTTGCTTAAAATTGCACACGTACAACCCATAATAAGTAATAAGACAGACTGACACTCAGGTGCATCTTTATATATACGGTGGCTTAGTGGTTAGCACTTTTGCCTCTCAGCACTAGGGATTCCCGGTTCGAATCCCCATCTGGGAGGAGTTTCCATGTTCTCCCTGTGTCCGCGTGGGTTTCCTCCGGGTTGTCAAGTTTCCTCCCAAAAACATGGATCAAGTCAATTGAATTCTTCAAATTGCCCCATATACAGTGTGTGAGTGTGCGTGTGCCCAGCGATGGATTGGTGCACTGTCCTGGGTGTATCTGCCCAGTGCCCGAAACGTTCTCCCCTGGATGGGCATGGGGAACCCACCGCAACCCTAATAGCGGATAAAGCGGGAGATAATGAATGAATATATATATATATATATATATATATGCGCACACATACATACAGTACATATACGCACAATGTTTTATATATGTATATATGTATGTGTGTGTATAAACATTCGTTTGCACTGATAACAGAAAGCTTTTAACCTTATTGTACTTGTGTATAGTTACAATAAGGTCATTGTATTGTATTCTGCGCACACACACACATACACACACACACACACACACACACACAGAGTAGCAGTCCTGTGTTTCGTAGTCACAGATGCTAAATCAAGCTCTTACTACTAAATTGCAAAAGATTCAGTCGCCTTAAAATCTTTCCACTCTCTCGCATTGATATGACACCTTACTGAAACCAAGGGACGTGTCCCAAATCAAATAAAACAAAGAGGGCCTCAGAGTATACCATACGAATAATATCTTCTATTGTAGGCATCTTCATCGATTACATCAGCAAACCAGTAAAGGGCAGCAGTGAGAAAATGCCTGAATTATACCAGACAGGAGAGAGAGAGAGTAGTTAATAAATAACAAGCAGCTCGCTCTTGTGTTCCTCTCTGTTTTGTCTCAGCTGTTGAATCGTATACAGTTGAACCGCACTGCAGCCTTTCTCTGCATTAACATCCTACAGCAGTCAGGATAATGCTCACGTGGTTTCACTCCACAGACAGATGTATGAAAAAGAACAGAATTACATTCTGAGTATAATGAGGGAGAACAGTGTAGAACATTATTGTACTGACGGGTATGTAATCAATTGTCTATTGAAAAAATCAAGGCCATTATAAGAGTGTCTGATGTCTACAAACTTTCATACGAATAAATTAATCATCAATGTTTCTTTGATCATTAGTAAAGATCCAGTTTCTATTGTTGTGTGTTAATGATGAGGAGCTGGTGACACCTCAGAAGTAAACGGATAGTAAAATGGAGAAGCTGAGACGCTGTGATTAATTAGCAGACAGAATCGAACACAATGCAGCATGTGTCTTCAGTAATACTGACAACAGCATCACTAAAAGAGGCAGATACTGCAGATTACCCAGTTAAGAGGGCTCCCTGGAATAGCAGCACTTTACATTAACACCATACGCTCTACTAATGGAGATCTGTTTTAAAAGGTATGAATGCCAGTACTGACCATAACTTCTGATAATTTATTATTATTATTATTATTATTATTATTATTTGGGTTTTAACTTAATAGCTGCATTAAATCTAATCTCGTTATCGTCCACCCAATTCTATTAGGGTCCCTGGGGACGGCCTCCATGCACATACAGAGGAGCATGTTGGACAGATATACCCATCTGGTCCCTCCAAATACTTAGTTGAAGGCACCTAACCCCATTTGCCCCCATATATAAAAGACTGCCCACTGCTCCAGGCATGTGTGCTCACCTCAGTGTGTGTGTGTGTGTGTGTGTGTGTGTTTGCACTGATGGGTAAAACATGGAGGCAAATAAATATATATTGTTTTATTTATTATTTGATTGTTAAGGGCGGCACGTGGCTTAGTGGTTAGCATGTTCTCCTCTCGGCGTCAGTTCGAATCCCAATCTGGGTGGAGTTTCCATGTTCTCCCCGTGTTCGCGTGGGTTTCCTCCGTGTTCTCCGGTTTCCTCCCACAGTTCAAAAACATGGATCAAGGTCAATTGAGTTCTCTAAATTGCCCCATATAGAGTGGCTGTGTGGGGCGGCACAGTGGCTTAGTTATTAGCATGTTCTCCTCTCAGCACTAGGGACTCCTGGTTCGAATCGCCATCTGGGTGGAGTTTCCATGTTCTCCCTGTGTCTGCGTGGGTTTCCTTCGGGTTCTCTGGTTTCCTCCCACAGTCAAAAAAACATGGATCAAGTCAATTGAGTTCTCCAAATTGCCCCATATAGAGTGTAAATGTGTGTCCAGTGATAGTTTGGCGCCCTGTCCTGGGTGTATCTGCCCAGCGCCCGAGACGTTCTCCCCTTGATGGGCATGGGAAACCCCCCCCATGACCCTAATATAGGATAAAGTGGAAGATAATGAATGGATGGGTTATGTCTGCCTATAATTTATACTTCTGTAATAGTCGACCACCTGGTTAATAGTTGAAATAGCCGTTTGAGGTTTTCACTTGGTTTTGGGACTTGCTATTTTTGATTTGCTTAAAATATGTGTATGAGAAATACCTGATATGATTAAAATAATCCAAAGCTCCTCATCCTCCTCCACAACTCCAACATCATACAAGTACGATGTAGCATAAGTACAGAACTGAAGTTGTCATCATGTAAATATAGATTGAGCAGACTGTCGGCGTGTTAACTTAAAGAATTTGCATCCTTTAAATGTTTGAAAGCCTGTTGATGAGGCGGAAATGAAAGTCTGGGGTCAGGTGTTGGCCGGTGTTTGTTGTGGTTCGTACATGTGTTTGTCTCAGTGTACATCTATATTCCACACTGATTGTGTTTTGAGGATAAATCCGTACCAGCTACCCCTGCTGTGCGCCGCAGCCATGCCATTTTTACATCAGCGCTGTCACAATTTGAGGAATGCAGAATGTGTTTCGGGATGCAACCAGAGATGGGATAGGACACGGGAGACAGGCCACATGGAAGCTGTATATTTACACACAGACAGACAGAATGCTAATTTAAATTAGACTGTACACTAAATATGTAAAACGCTAAATTTCTTTTTATAGCGAGGGCGTGGTGTAGGGTGGCATGGTGTCTTAGTGTTTAGCATGTTCTCCTCTCAGCGCTCGGGGTTCCCAGTTTGAATCCAATCTGGGTGGAGTTTCCATGTCCATTACCCCATATAGAGTGTGTCTGTGTAAGTGAGTGTGTCCAGTAATAAATTGGCGTCCTGTCCTGGTTGTATCTGCCCAGCGCCTGAAACATTCTCCCCTGGATGGGCATGAGGAACCCCCCCCCCCCCACGACCCTAATAGAGGATAAAGTTGAAGTGGCTGTTCTAATTTGCCTCTATGGGTGGCACTGTGGCTTGCACATCTGTCTCTCAACACTAAGGATTTAGGTTTGAAACCCGTTCTGGGTGAATGGATTCAAGGTGAATTGGCGGCTTAATCCAAATTGCCCCTATATCGTATTTGAATGTGTGCAGGGCGATGGACAGACACCCCCTCCCCTCTAGTCCCTAGTATAGGATTCAGGAGAAGTTTGTTAAGCTTGGAAAAATTGCCCCTATTAGTGAGAATATGTCTGTGAGTGTGTGCCCAGTGAGGGATTGCCCCCCCCTGTCCTGTGTAGTAAGAAGATTACACATAATCTGGTGTTTTGTTTTTGTTTTGAGTGACCACTTTAATCCATGAACATGTTCTTCAGCTGCGCTGCTGTCTCTTCTTACTTTTAACTAAACCCTTTAAACACTTTTGTCAAAGCACTTTAGTCAGGCCGCTGCACGCTGTCCACTCTCTCTTTCCATCATAGAAAGCCAATTACTCCTGTCCTGGCTGTAATAGCGCCGTGTTCTCCGGTGGGGCTGACAGATGAAGGATATTACTCCAGCATCTGACTCTAACCAGCGGCGAGCTCATTATAACACACCTGTCATCTGCATCCCGTCCTCCCCGTATCACACGCAACCTGCCCGGCTGCCGCCACTCTGATAACATAGAGCTCCAGGAAGGTTTATGGGCTATTACACGCCGACTTGAGCTTTTGGCTTTGGACCTATAAGGCAGAGAGCTTTGGAATGACATTCTCGTCATTAGTCTGTACTTTAAAAGGCACTTACGCAGCAGAGGAGCCATTCAGACCGTAATGTGCCATTCAGAAGCAATATTAGTTTTGGATTTCATTCTTTTAGGACCATAGATACTTAAAGGATCTTGCAGAGTGGAAGTGAGGAATCTGGATCTTTTTGGTGGAGTCGGTTTTATTTAGAATGTATATCTAAGGTCTGTTCAGGCCCTCAAAACGCAAACACATTTTACAAAATGATTCCAAAGCTTTAATCTACTTACGATTTGTTTGATTCCTTTGCTTACTCCAGCTTGTAATGTATTCAAAAGGTTATTTCCATCCATTATCTTCCGCTTTATCCTCTACTAGGGTCGCGGGGGGGGTTCCCCATGTTCTTACAGGGGAGAACGTTTCGGACGCTGGGCAGATACACCCAGGACAGGGCGCCAATCTATCACTGGACACACACTCACACACACGGACACACTCTATATGGGGCAATTTGGAGAATTCAATGGACTTGATCCATATTTTTGGACTGTGGTAGGAAACCACGGAACCCAATGGAAACCCACACAGACACGGGGAGAACATGGAAACTCCACCCAGATTGGGATTCGTACCGGGAATCCCTAGCGCTGAGAGGAGAACTAGGCCACCGTGCCCCAATAGATTATATAAGGATATATATATATATATATATATATTTGACCCAAAGTTAAGGTCTTATTCATTCATTCATTATCTCCCACTTTATCCTCTATTGGGGTCGCGGGGGGGTTCCCATGCCCATCCAGGGGAAAAGGTTTCGGGCGCTGGGCAGATAGACCCAGTACAGGGTGCTAATCCATCGCTGGGCACACACTCACTCACTCACTCACTCACACACACACACACACACACACTCTATATGGGGCAATTTGGAGAATTCAATTGACCTGATCCATTCCTTTGGACTGTGGGAGGAAACCGGAGAACCCGGAGGAAACCCACGCGGACATGGGGAGAACATGGAAACTCCACCCAGATGGGGATTCGAACCGGGACTCCCTAGTGCTGAGAGGAGAACGTGCTAACCACTAAGCCACCGTGCCACTTGGGTCTTACTCGTTTTTTTATTATTATTATTTTTTAAATAATTTTATTTCATTATTGTTTATTTAGAGCTTTAAAACAGGCCTTAATAAACTATATTTGTATACTAACACATTTAAACAAAATTACTTAGAAGTACCCCAACTTGATGGCTGGGTTTAGAATACAGGGTTCACTATACAGCCTCCTTGGAGCTATAAAGTTTTAGGGCGCACACTGACAGCTTTGGTGGGTTTGGGATTTGAACCCGGGTGGCACGTCGGCTTAGTGGTTAACTTGGTGGTTTACCTCTCAGCAATCTGGGTGGTTTTCCATGTTCTCTGTTGTTTCCTCTGGGTTCTTCGGGTTCCTTCCACATCCCAAAAATATGGTTTCAGGGTGAACTGGCCACTTGAAATTGCCCCCATCATGTGCACAGTGATAGATTGGTGCCCTGTCCTGAGGTATCTGCCCAGCTCCTGAAATGTTCTCCCCTTGATGTGCCCCATACACTTCAATGAGTGTGGTTATGAACATTTATGTACATAAACACAGGCTTATGACAAGTGGTGTTAGACTTTATGAATGCCTTATAAAGCCTAATGAAGGTGTTTATCATGCATTATGAATACTGTAGTCATAGTAAATGTTTTTGAACTTTTAGTAAGCTAAATTTTTGCTTAGTAAGCAAAAATTAATAATCCAGTTGTTTGCAATTTAGAATTTAAATACAAGAATGTAAAACGTAACGGTGTTCTTTGGTCTAATGCGAATGTTGGCACAGCGTGGAACATGTTTTCATGTTTGTCTGCAGTCAGAGTTCTTAGGCCGGTATTCTTGTTTTTTTTTCATCCTGTAGTTTATGCTTTGAAAGTCTGCGGTACTTATCTTGTGACAAATACGATCAAAGAGCACAAGCTATTTTTTAACTCGAGCTCTAAATATATCTTTTTCCAAGTAGCTACGACTTGAAAACCTGCGTGTTTAGAGCTGTTTAGTCATGGCCTCAAAGTCTGCGCAAGATTTTATAAATGTGTGTGTATATATTTATATATATATATATATATATATATATATATATATATATATATATATATATATATATGTGTATATATTTTATCTCCTCTTCAAACGACTCTGCCCTCAGAGACATGACGTTCCATTTATATTGAAGAACACCAAATCATCTGCTTTAGACGTCTTTATGAGTCTACATGAGAAATGCCGTTCGTCCTCTGGAGCCAATTTTATTTTTGTGCCTCCATTTGTTGGAAAACTTTTAGTTAATTAAGACAAACGATTTAAGATCAATATTACGGTTCTCTATCAGAGTGGATCGTTAGATACAAATTTAAAATAAAAAGATAAGAGTTCCAGAGTGGAGATGTAGTTCATTAGTAGTAAATAACCAAGAAACACACTTTCTATTAATCCAGTATTCATAATGCATTATAAACACATCATAAAGGTTTTTTTTTTTTTTTTTTTTTACACATTCATAATGGTTTATAACACTTGTCATATACCTTTGTTAAAGTACATAGATGTTTATAACCAAGCTCATAGTGTTATAAGAATATGCCATAAGGCTTTATAACACAGTGACATAATGCATTATAAAATCCATGTTTTTTTACTGTTTATTAACTTATTTTAGAGAGTAGGGTTATAAAGCTTTATAAAGTTAGTGTTAAATGGATGAAAATGACTTTATAAGTGCTCATAACTGCTTATGAAAGCTTAATTTAATGCATTATATCAATTTGTGTTATGAAGCCCTATGTCTAATTAACACCTTAAGACTGGGATTATGAACATCTATGTACGTTAACTAAGGCTTGTGGCAGTTCTTTTAAAGAGTTATAAATTGTTTATAAAGCTTTATCAATGTACCTATAATGCATTATGAATACTGGATTTATAGAAAGCGTTACCGTTATCCATTATCTTCCACTTTATCCTCTATTAGGGTCGGGGTGGGTTCCCCATGCCCATCCAGGGGAGAACGTTTCGGGCGCTGGGCAGATAAACCCAGGACAGGGTGCCAATCTATCACTAAACACACTCACTCACTCACACAAACACTCTATATGGGGAAATTTGGAGAATTCAATTGACCTTGATCCATGTTTTTGGACTGTGGGAGGAAACCGGAGAACCCGGAGGAAACCCACACAAACACGGGGAGAACATGGAAACTCCACCCAGATTGGGATTCGAACCGGGAATCCCTAGTGCTGAGAGGAGAACATGCCAACCAACAAACCACCCGCCTGCGTTGCCGTTATTCATTTAAAAATTGCTTTAATGTTCAGACCCCTGCAGAATGTCGCAGGAGGAACTCTGCACCCAGCGCATGCCTAAAATCTGTCTTTACACACCACAACCACCCACTGACTGTCACGTGTGATGGAGCCAAGTTGGCAGACAAAGGACTTTCTCACAGCTCCCAGAGGATAAACAGAACCAGCATCGTCCCGCTGCCGCGGGGGAAATGGAACAGAATCCAGTCCACCATTAATGAGTCGATATTTAATTAACCCAGCTGGTCAGAAAAGGTTGATCAGGATGCGGTTTTCTGAGTCCTGCGTTTAGGGTGCTTTAATTAGTCCTCTCACACAGCAGCAGGTACGGACCAAACAAAAGCTCTAACGCAGTTAGAGCCCAAGAAGTTTAGCAAAGTAGGACCAAAGTGCCTGCTGTGCGATTTGTAAATTGATCACACACACACACCAATTTTATTGCTATAATAAGAAAATACTCCTGTATCTGTGTTTGAACTGTGGCTGACTGTTAAAGGACAAATTATATAATATCCATCCATCCATTACTGTCTGCTTAATCCTTTACTAGGGTCGCGGGGGGTCGCGGGGGTTCCCCATGCCCATTCAGGGGAGAACGTTTTGGGAGCTGGGCAGATACACCCAGGACAGGGTGCCAATCTTAAACAGGGTGCCAATATTAATTTATATCTAATTCAAATTCTAAATGTTAGGAAATAGTTAAAATATAGCACCAATTTTGTACCTTCTATATTAATGTCATTTAATTATACACATCTTTAAAAAATAAATAAATAAATGATGGAAAAATTTTAAAAAGGTAACAAATTGGTTAATTTCATTATAAATATGCAGAAGTTTGGAATGTGGAAGCTTTTTAAAAGGTTTTTTTATTATAGAAAGCTGTCCGGTTCTGTCGGTTCACTCGATACAGGAGAGGAGCAGGCCAATAAAAGCTGGCGCAGCAGTTATTGAGGCCGTTTGGATGCTGCTTTGTGCGCTCTATTTATGTTCTCTCTCAGTTGTAAATGACCTCCAGCTGAGGATTTCTGCCCGTAAGGGTTTTGCCAAAGATGACTGCTGGACAATGAAAATGACAGTGGGCTAAATGTGTGAGACAGGATAATGTTAAGGTGAGCCCTAATTACGAGGTATCCTCCTCTGTACAGAATGAGATGCTTAGTGTCTCTCCTGTTCCTCAACCACGACAGACGCATGACTCTGCAAAAAGTAAACATTATTATGGTTGCTCTTAAATGAAAGAGTGTTGCGTGTGGCATTTAAATGGTTCTAAGCATATATATATATGGCATGGTGACTAAGTGGTTAGCATGTTCTCCTCTCAGCACTAGGGATTCCTGGTTCGATTCCCAATCTGGGTGGAGTTTCCATGTTCTCCCAGTGTCTGCGTGGGTTTCCTCCGGGTTCTCCGGTTTCCTCCCACAGTCCAAAAACTTGGATCAAGGTCAATTGAGTTCTCCAATTTGCCCCATATAGAGTGCGTCTGTGTGAGTAAGTGTGTGTCCAGCGATAGATTGGCACCCTGTCTTGGCTGTATCTGCCCAGCGCCTGAAATGTTCTCCTCTGGATGGGCATGGAGAACCGCCCCTCGACCCTAGTAGAGGATGAAGTGGAAGATAACGGGGTGATATATAATATATACATGCACACACACTACATGTATGTATGTACAAATCAAAAGTTTTGACCTCCTTTTTGCTCCACTCATTGTCCATGTTCTCAGTTCCACTTCCTGTAAAGATGGACTTTGTAGTTCTCCAATTCCAGACTGTAGTCCATCTGTTTGTGTTCTACAGTACATACTGTGTACGTCCCCTTTACTCTGTTCTAATGGTCAGAACCCCAATAGTACCACCATAGAGCAGGGGTTATTTGGCCGGAGCATTATTCCTATCCCAGCACCCACACAGACGTTAAAGTTATGTAATTGGTTAGTTTGTTTTTATAAGTCAGAGAAGTTAATCAGTCCTATGTTGCTGACAGTGAGGGAATGATCCTGGCCCCTAAACTCATTTGTCTTCGGTTTCAGACCAGTGGACTTGATGTTCGCATAATCGAGGGGCTTCAGAGGCAGCGTTTTTGCAATGCAAAACCAGCGGGGTTCTGGATGTTAACTAGCCGAGTTGAGCTTGACTATCAGGCAGCGCTTGGCTGACAGGCAGGACCTTAATGAATTTTGTAAGTCACACTTTGTAGTGGTGAGGGCTCTTGGCGCGGCACCCGCATCCATATGGACTGCATCTGAGCGGCAGGTGGCTGCGGCAGAGGTCAGCGAGCGGCCCTTCTCGTAAAGATGCACATGTCTGTTAGCCGTCCAGTCTTTCCCCTTTGTGTGTACTTAATGACACCCGTTATTGTTCTCCCTCGGCCTGTGGTATTGGCTGCCCTGTTCCAGTCAATGCAGCAAGATTCAATGGCTGTTAGAGATCTGTAATCAGCCTTAAATCAATGACGAGAGAAGCACCTCACATGCAGGAGGACTGCTACAGTTCATTCTCCTGCCCCCTTTATTCCACATGTAGTACCTTATGAATTACATGGCATTATGTTATTATATATATGATAACACCTTCTATAAATTCAGTATCCATAATGTATCATAAGTGCATTTATAAAGTCCTCATAGTGCTTTTTAACATTTTTCATAAACCTTTGTTAATGTCTATAGATGTACATTATCATTGTCAGACATTGTTATTGCAATTTGACATAAGGCTTTATAACCATAACTGGATTCTTTGGCTGTTTAGACATTCTGACTTAAAACAAGATGATTACACTTAGTCTGTAACGAGCATTTATAAGCTTTCATAACCCCTTATGTAGTACTATGTATGCAGGCTCCTTCAAATAGCTAATTAATGACATGTACCTGTAGAGAGCTTATAAGCTTTTTATAAACAGTTATAAGCACTTTTATAATAAGTCATTTTCAGTAAGTGTGTTTGTTAAACCCAAACGTTATAAGGCTTTACGTCGCTGGTCTCTTAAAAACGTTGATGAACAGTTAAAATAAACCCCTTATAATGCATTGTCACTTTGTGTTATAAAGCCTTATGACATGTTCTTATAACACTTTGAGTGTGGTTATGTACATTCTTGCACATAAACAAATGCTAATGCAAGTACTATGAAGCATTATGAATACTTTATAAAGCCTTATAAATGTGTTAATAATGCATTATGAATACCAGATTTAGGGAAAGTGTTAGTCATATCTTTATGCAGTTGTTTTATAAATGCCATACCTCTTTTTTTTTTTTTTTTTTAACTTCGATTTTAAAAGGGTTTTAAAGGCGTATTATGTTTGAGTTATGTTTGCTGTGGGTCGAAACCAGAAAAATAAAATTGTATGTACTGTGTGGAGGGTGATCTGCATCGCTGCCCCTTTGACCCTCAGTGATCCATCAGCATGGAGCTGCAGCACTTAAAGCACTGACCTTTCCTAAAAGAGCCAGCTCGGCACTAAATGTTTCATTTGCTTCAATGCAAGAATCAAACTAATGTCTTTAACATGAAGAATACAGAGAATACTAAACCTCACATACAGTGAGACTGTTTACTCTGTAGGTTGCATTGTGTGTTTCATTTGTGTAATTGTTAAATACGGGTCACATGATCATCACAATCTGTACATGTCTGTCCTACACTGTTGATGCTGCCCGGCCGCTCAAGGAGGATGAGTCCCCCACTGAGTCTCGGTCCTCACAAGCTTTCTTCCTTAAAATATCAACATAACAGGGAGTTTTGTCTTGCCGCTGTCTCTTCAGTTTGCTCTTTGGGGGTTTAAAGGCTTATAACACTGTAAAGCTGCTTTGTGACTATGTGCTATTATAAAAAACACACAAACTAGTTTTTGGCACATACAACACAGCGATGTTTATCTGACCTTGTTATTTTATTATTTATTGATTACTACTCCTTCTTATTCTGGGGTTATGACGTTTGGTGATTGTTTGGACGTTTGGTGGCTAATAGTGTAAACGCTAATTAACGCGTAACATTAAAAAAAAAAAATATATATATATATATTTATATTTATTCATTCATTATCTCCCGCTTATCCTCTATTAGGGTCGCGGTGGGGTTCCCCATGCCCATCCAGGGAAGAACGTCTCGGGCGCTGGGCAGATAGACCCAGGACAGGGCGCCAATCCATCGCTGGGCACACACTCACTCACACAGACACACACTATAGGGGCAATTTTTGAGAATTCAATTAACTTGTTCCATGTTTTTGGACTGTGGGAGGAAACCGGAGAACCCGGAGGAAACCCACGCAGACACAGGGAGAACATGGAAACTCCACCCAGATGGGGATTCGAACCGGGAATCCCTAGCGCTGAGAGGCGAACGTGCTAACCACTAAGCCACCGTGCCGCCCTATATATATATATATATATATATATATATATATATATATAT
>JAFMOD010000104.1:871572-888101 GCA_019802435.1 Corydoras maculifer | reverse complement strand
TTTTGAGAATTCAATTAACTTGTTCCATGTTTTTGGACTGTGGGAGGAAACCGGAGAACCCGGAGGAAACCCACGCAGACACAGGGAGAACATGGAAACTCCACCCAGATGGGGATTCGAACCGGGAATCCCTAGCGCTGAGAGGCGAACGTGCTAACCACTAAGCCACCGTGCCGCCCTATATATATATATATATATATATATATATATATATATATATATATATATATATATATATATATATATATATATTGGGCGGCAAGGTGACTTAGTGGTTAGCACGTTCTCCTCTCAGCATTAGGAATTCCTGGTTCGAATCCCAATCTCGATGTTCTCCCCGTGTCCATGTGGGTTTCCTCCGGGTTCTGCGGTTTCCTCCCACAGTCCAAAAACATGTATCAAGGTCGATTGGTTTGTAAAGAGTGTATAAAACTCTGCAGTGTGTAGTGGTTAGCACGTCCACCGGTCAGCACTGGGGATCCGGGTTTGAATCCTGATCTGGGTGAACATGTGTCCGTGTGGATATTCTGTGGTTCTTCCGTTTCCACAGTCCCAAAACATAGATTTACTGCTCTAAATTGCCCTATCTAAATTGTGTGTGTGCCCAACGATGCCTTGGCACCCTGTCCTGGGTGTCTGCCCAGCACCTGAAATGTTCTCTCTGTGACCTAGAACATTAAGCGGAATATAATTTAGTAAAGTGGGAAAGTGATATAGTTTTTCCTACTGTGCTTACACTCAGAAGAATTAGTCCTTTAACCCATCAGTGCAGTAAAACATACAGGTGAAGTGAGCCCACATGCCTGGAGCAATGGGCAGCCTTGTACAGTATGGTGGAACCCTCGCACAGAGGGCAATTAGGGTAAGGGTGCATTGCACTTCAGTCATAGTTACATAATGGGACCGGGAATCGAACCGGGGATCTTCAAGTACTATGACTGAAGTGCTCTTGGGCAATGCACCCTTACCTAATTGCTCTGTGGGTGCCTTGTACTGTACAAGGCTGCCCGGAGAGCAATTAGTGTAAGGGTGCTTTGCCCAAGAGCACTTCAGTCATAGTACTTATTAGGACCGGGAACCGAACCAGGGACCTTCGGGTCACAAGGCTGGTTCTTAAACCCCAAGCCTACGCCTGTTGATGATGGCTATGAAATGTAATTATGACAAACAAAGCACGTAATGTTGGAGCAATCTGTGCTTTTTGGTGTGATTAATGGCACCAGGCTGAGGAACCGCATCACTGAACCTCTAGCACGGATCCCTTCCCCGGTCTCCAACCTTTTTTAACACTCATCCGGCTGAAGCCAAGTAAATTGCCTCTGTCATGTTCCGGAGTTGAGAGGTCCACTTTCCCAGAAGAGCACCGGCTCTCGTCTCGTCGCAGCAGCAGGGCGCCAGCTGCATAACAATGTCCGTGGACTTTTTGAGGGTTCGGTGTTGGCAAACTTGTGTCCACGCGGTGGAGAATCTGCAGGTTCGGCATTCGCACGGTCACCGGGGAAATCAACTATTAAACGAGTCTTCGGGATCGTTGTCAAAGGTTGCAGGCGCGAGGCCTCCTCCTCTGAATACAAATAAAATAATGGCGTGTCCTTCACAGCGGAGAGGCCATTTACCCCACTTTAAGCGGGAGGGCGGAAATCTGCCTCTCTCACTCTACTTTGGGGAACGATTGAGCCCATTTCCCCACATTTGCGGACTGGATGAGTATAACGAGCCTTGAAATCGGAGCAGCCGTCGCTGGGGGGGAGGGGGGGGCGGCACGGCCGCCGATTTGTGGCGTTTAACGGTCCGGAATGGTTTTAGCGAAGAGCAAACAAGCAGATCAGGCCGACGGGATCGTCCGTGGCTGGAGGGACGGCTGATGGGCAGCGCCTGGGGCCGGCTTTGGAAACACGAAGGCGTGGAAAACACAGCCTCAAACTTTTGACCTGGCGGAGATTGATTAGTCGCAGTGTAACTGTCTTAACTTCCTGTCTCTACACTGTTGTACTAATAAGCAGCTGGTGTGTCCGCTGCAGAGCTTGCACCCTCCCTCCCCACCCTCCCTCCCCCTCTTGCTCTCTCGCTCTCTTTTTTGTCTCATTGACCAACCCACCCCCAACCTCAACCTCCAGTTTAGGGAGTGGGGGAGTATTTTCCAAGGACAAAGAGAATGACTACGAAGCAAACAGTGAGACGCTGGAAGTAAACAGCGTGTCCACATGTGTGCGTTAAGAACCCGGGTGAATGAGCACATCAGGCTGACTGCGAATGCGCCGTCGGCCAAGTTGACACCCAAATGAAAATCCGGCCTTGTTTTCCCCCGAGGGTATCGCCTCCTTGGGACTTGCTGGTTTTGCGAGGTTGCAGCGAGGCCGGGCAAGTTTCTAGGCACGCCGCACGTCCGTCTCGTTCACCCCTCCAGTTCTGGAGCACATGGTATGCTCCGTTTAAAAGCAAGCATGACATCTCCCAGCGCACTGGGTCCCCTCCAGGAGCAGCTGCTGAGGGAAGCTGGAACCCTCGCGCCCTCTTGCCTCTTTCTCTCACATGCATACTTTTCCTCTGATACATACGGATCCAAACTGTCTTAGACGCCGCCCCCCACCCCACACACACACACTCACTCACTCACTCACACACACAGACAACAGGTAGAAGCCGGCTCTTTCAGCAAGTGAGCGGTGGACAGTAGTGGAAAGGAAGCGTGCTTTGGAATTGTTTGTCTTTTGGCGTTTGCAAACGGTTACGGGGTGAGGGCACTTGGACCCCCCCCCCCCTTCCTCACCCACTGCGTTTGACATCATGCAACTCTCTGTGGACTCCCCGTTCTCCAGGGCAAGATCTTAAAGATGATGGAGGACAACAAGCAGCTGGCACAGCGCATCGACGGCGCCGTCCACTCCGCCAGCCAGGAGGTGACCAACCTGCGCTCCGAGCTGTCAGCCACCAGCCGCCGACTCGCCGAGCTGGGAGCAAAGTGCACCGCTGGAGTCGAGAACAACCACCAACACGGTAAGAACGCTTCGACTACCACCAGGCATGCCGGGAAAACTTCGGGACCGACTCCTCGGCGAGGGGAGGTGCCGTTGCGCTCGCGTTCGGTTTCCTCGGCTGCTGGCGAGATCGCACTAGTATGCAGCATTCTTTTGGAGAGGTTCCTGGTCGGCTGGCGTAATTCACTTAAGCACGTGCTCGTGTTCTGAACGTTCCCTTTCTGCTGTAGCTCTGTGGTTGGTTCCAAGTGTCAGGAGTTTACCGGGTTGGTAGGGCAGTTTGCATGCGGTTACTGAGAACATGATGGTAAAGCTTTATTTAAAACATTGAACTCCGCTAACAGGCTGCACAAGTATTGCGTTGGATTTGTCGGATGCGAGATGTCTAGCCGGATGTTGCGGAACCGTCTTCCCTGAGGCTTGTAGTGAGCTGACAGCGTGAGAAAGTTGCGCAGTCGCAACGAATGTTGGTAACAGTGCAACATATTGCGTAAAAATATCAGGGATTCGTTGCATTTTAAACTTGCTGCTCATTCGATTATTATTATTATTATTGTTTGGTACATAATCCTTGTTGACTTGTAAATAATCGGTTCTTTAATGGAGCCGGGTGCCGTTCGGCTGGCGTGCCTCCAGAGCTTGGAGACGCCGCCTGCCCACCTGTCAACTGGGGATCAAATCTGGCATTGGCAGGTAGCTCCATTCATTTTAATGAAGCCAATAAGCGAAGGCCGTGTGCCAGCGTTCTGATATGTGGTACCTTCTGTAACGGCATTAAAATCACAATAAAGCAAGTCAGCACTCTTCCGTCAGCTTGAGAAATAGCAACCCTGAAATATTTAAGACAACCCCTATAAACTCAATATATTAGTTTGGTTACAGTTTAAGATGAGTTCAATTAGCATGTACACTCGTACATGCTGAGTTAGTGGTTGGCATGTTCTCCTCTCAGCACTGAGGATTCAGGTTCGAATCCCAATCTTGGTGGAGTTTCCATGTTCTCCCCGTGTCCGTGTAGGTTTCCTCCGGGTTCTCTGGTTACCTCCCACAGTCCAAAAACATGCCTTGAGGTCAATTGAATGCATTAAATTGCCCCATATAGTGTGTGTGAGTGAGTGTGTGCCCAGCGATAGATTGGCGCCCTGTCCTGGGTGTATCTGCCCAACACCCAAAACATTCTCCACTGGATGGACATGGAGCAAGTATTTAGTATGTTCCCCGATGAGCAGAACCTCCACAGAGAAGGTATTATGGTGGTAATGATTGTCTGTACTGCAGTGATACTGACATGGTGGTGGTGTGAGTGTGTGTTATGCTGGTACAATCGGATCAGACACAGCAGTGCTGCTGGACAGAGAACAGTCCACTCATACCATCATTCACCACCCTAATGATACCTGCTCTGAGGGTTCCGATCATCTGCAAAGAGAGCTTTTAAAAAAAACAAAAAAAATGTTATAAAGCTTTATAAATGTATTTTTTAACATTAACGATAATCTAAACTTAAAATAAACAACAATTCAAAGTTAATATTATAATGCATTATGACATTGTGTTATAAAGCCTTATGGCATATCCTTATACTTTATTAGCGTGGTTATTAACATCTATGTACATCAACTGAGGCTCATGACGAGTAGTTTAGAGCGTTATGTATACTTTATAAAGCTTTATGAATGTATTAATAATGCATTATGAATACCGGATTTGCTTATTAATGTTAAAAAGTGGAGAGTTGAATAAAGTAAGGAAATGAAGACAGTAATACGGATTAGCTCCGGGTTTGACCATGTAGCCCGTGTTTTGATAGCTTAATCTTGCATCCGATTGCCCCGCCCGTGGTTCTCTGTGAGTCAGTTAACCATGTACATGTGAGTTCCACTTGCTGAGTTTTCAGAACGTAATGAAACATGCATTCCAGCCTCAGCTGTTCATGGGAGCCTCTCTGAGTTTAACCATGTGCTGCTCTTACAAACAGCATTCCAAAGAGAACCGCTATGCCGCCTCACATTATTAACATCACAGAGCTGCTTTATTATAAATCATAAACGTTACTAACTTTTCGTCCAGAAGATAAACACCTCATATCAGAAGAACAACACTGCAGGTCTGATGTTCTAGTAACACGAGTGGAATAACTCATTTAATCATAGAACCTCATGTGCATTTAAATATGAGGAGCGTGCTTTTAAAGTCCCTCTTAATTCCTTATTAAATTTGAGATCAGATCTTATAAGAAGGTGGCGTGATGGCTTAGTGTTTAGCATGTTCTCCTCTCAGCCCTCGGGAGTCCCGGTTCGAATCCCAATCTGGGTGGAGTTTTCATGTTCTCCCCGTGTCCACATGGGTTTCTTCCGGGTTCTCCGGTTTCCGTCCATAGGCCAAAAACATGGATCAAGGTCAATTAAATTCTCAAAATTGCCCCATATAGTGTGTTTGTGTGAGTGAGTGTCTGCCCAGCGATAGATTGGCATCCTATCCTGGGTGTATCTGCCCAGCGCC
Organism: Corydoras maculifer; assembly: GCA_019802435.1. Lineage (NCBI taxonomy): Eukaryota > Metazoa > Chordata > Actinopteri > Siluriformes > Callichthyidae > Corydoras > Corydoras maculifer. Next base: position 882,621 of record JAFMOD010000104.1, on the reverse strand, counting down.
CGAAATGTTCTCCCCTTAATGGGCATGGGGGGAACCCCTCCGCGACCCCTAATAGAGAATAAAGCAGAAGATAATATGTGGATTGGTGAAATTTGAGATAAGATCTTATAAGGAGGACGGCATGGTGGCTTAGTGGTTAGCATGTTCTCCTCTCAGTGCTAGGGATTCCTGGTTTGAATCCCAATCTGGGTGGAGGTTCCATGTTCTCCTCGTGTCCCCTTGAGTTTCCTCCGGGTTCTCTGGTTTCCTCCCACAGTCCAAAAACATGGATCGAGGTCAATTGAATTCTCCAAATTGCCCCATGTAGAGTGTGTGTGTGAGTGTATGTCCAGTGATAGATTGGCACCCTGTCCTGGGTGTATCTGCCCAGAGCCCGAAACGTTCTCCCCTGGATGGGCATGGGGAACCCCCCGCGACCCTAATAGAGGATAAAGCAGAAGATAATGGATGGATCTTATAAGTCAGGCCTCCATCGTACCTCCCACGCGACGGAAATCTGCTCCGTCTTAAATATGAAGTCAAACAGTCCCACCAGAAATATGCCGCGTATTTTCCCAAGCTGAAAATGCCAGGATTTTCCGCATCGCATTCTTCATTCACATAAAACTCTCACAAAAGAATCGCTCTGCATGGCTTTGCATGATGTCTGTGTCTCTGGGGGCTTCCCCAGTATGTTGGACTGCTTTCCAAAACGGCTCGATAATTAAAGCAGTGTGTCTGAATGAGCCCACGGCACACAACGAAATCCGACGCTATACAATGTGCAGTTGTTATATATTCTTGTTTTAATGTTATCACATATCATTATAAATATACACTACAGTCAAATGTTTAGACACGCCTCCTTTCTGCTTCACTTATTGTCCATGTTCTTAGTTCCAATTCCTGTAAAGATGGACTTTGTAGTTCTACAATTCCATTCTGTAGTCCATTTCTTTGTGTTCTACAGTACATACTGTGTACGTCCCCTTTACTCTGTTCTAATGGTCAGAACCCTCAGTGACACTGAGGTGCTCAAATGAAACTCCAGCAGCACTGCTGCACTAAAACCCCCTCACCACATCAGTGTCACTGCAGAACTGACAATAAACAATCCACCACCCAAATTAGACCTGTTCTGTGATGCTCCTGACCAACAGAGAACAGAGAACCAACAGGGGACTAACAACAACAAAGAACACAGATGGACTACAGTCTGTAATTGTAAAACTACAAACTCCATCTATATGATAAGTGGAGGAAATTGACAATGGAGGGAAAAAAGGGGCGTGGCCAAGCGTTTGACCCGTACTGTATAGTGTGTGTGTGGGAATCAACAGTCTGCAGAAAACCACAGAGCATCTGAAAGCCAGATAAAGGAAAATGGTTAACCTAACACACTGCAATATGATACACTGGTGGAAGACGGTGGTTTCCCACAATGACCTGGACGTTTAGAAGACCGTGAGAAGCAAGACTGATGCACTGTGATGTCATGCTGCGTCGTCTTTAAGTTGTTTTAAGGTTTTATCTCACTTGCTTCTTTTTTGAGACAGCATGATGATAAATATTCTTCTATCTGTATTTAACCAGAAAACTTCTGTACAGACCTAAAAAATGTAAATCACAGACTGACGTTTGTTATATTTTATCCATTGTTAAGTAATTGTAAATGCTCTGTCCACTTCATATTATAGTATTTCCGCGGATACACTTTTTGGATGTGTATTTTATAATACATCATTTATCCAATCTAATTTTAGCATCATTGGTTGCCAAGGTCTTAGTGTTTAGCATGTTCTCCTCTCAGCACTAGGGATTCCCGGTTTGAATCCCAATCTGGGTGGAGTTTCCATGTTCTCCCCGTGTCCGTGTGGGTTTACTCCGGGTTCTCCGGGTTCTCCCACAGTCCAAAAACATGGATCAAGGTCAATTAAATTCTCCAAATTGCCCCATATAGAGTGTGTGTGAGTGTACCCAGCTATAGATTGGTGTCCCGTCCTGGGTGTATCTGCCTAGTGCCCGAAACGTTCTCCCTGGATGGGCAGGAGGACCCCCCCCCCACCCCACAACACTAGTAGAGGATAAAGAGGAAGATAGTGGATGGTTGCCTTCACTGCGACCCGATTTGCATTAAAGGAGTGTCAGTCAACTTGAAGTGACCAGACTGATGGAGCACTGTGATGTCATGCTGCTCAATTTAAAGTGGTACTTTTTTTTTAAATAAGGAGGCAAGAAGGGGGTGTGTCCAAACTTTTGACTGGTACTGTGTATAGTCTGTATTTTGGCTTAGCAACGCTGTTATAACTAATAAAACAGTATATAATACATAACTGTGCATGGAGACTTAGAACACAATGTATTGTTGATTACAAATCAGGTTTTTTTTTTTTTTTTTGTGTTTGTCTGCTTGTCTGTGTTCACACGAAAGCACTCCTCAAGAATAATAGAGTTCGACCTTCTACGTTGTCATGCTGCTAGTTAATATAAAGATGCATCTGAACGCAACATGGTTTTAAATAAGTAGTCGCAGGCTGTTTTGTTTATCGTGGTTGAATAACATCAAACCAAAATCACAGTGCAGTAACAGAGGGGTAATAACTCTTGTATTGTGAAGTCAAAATTGGCCGTGTGATTGGCTTTTTGTAACCGTTAAACTGTAATTTATCAAAATTGCCTCTTTTCATTTTTTTATGATTAAAAGAAATGGCCACGCTTTGTGTGAATGGAGTTTTAAATACATATAAGAATCCTAACCCTTTGTCTGATTCTGGACAGGGCTGAGTGGTTAGTGGTTCCCTGGCTCAGTCACTGTATAAAGACGTGTATGCTCAAACTCGAGGGTGTGGTAGTTTGGTGGTTAGGGTGTTGGGCTCTTAATCTAAAAGTTGGGGGTTCCAAATAGTCAGTGTGGATTCCAGAGCAAAGCCCTTAACCCTTTACCAAAGCCCTGAATCATCATTGTTCCAGAGGTTCTGTATCACCCCTGCCCCTGTTCTCAGACCCTGTTCTCTGTCTGCATGAAGATCAACATCTTATATTTCCCTTTGTGTATAAATATAAACACATATTAATTCTCCACTTACAATACAGATGGACTTTGTAGTTCTACAGTTCCATTCTGTTCCTCTACATACTCTGATGATCAGAACCCACAGCGCAGGTATCATTAGAGTGGTGGATGATGGTACGAGTGGATCAGACCCCTGTATGTTCTGATTGGTGGACTGTTCTTTGTCCAGCAGCACTGCTGTGTCTGATCCGATTGTACCAGCACAACACACACTCACACCACCACCACCATGTCAGTATCACTGCAGTACTGAAAATCATCCACCACCATAATATCTCTTCTGTGGGGGTTCTGACCATTTAGAGAACATACTAAAGCGGATTATGAATGTAATTTTAGTCCATCTTTAAAGAACAGTAGAACTGAGAAAACATTGTGGAACAAGATGTAGAACATTTTGTGTTTGTGCGTGTATATAGGTATATTTGTATATGTATGTGTGCGTGTGTGTGTATATATATATATATATATATATATATATATATATATATATATATATATATATATATATATACATACACAGTAGTATGTCTGTGGTATGAACAAATTCTATTTAAAAAAAATAAATCTAAAACGCAAATATTATATAAAGGTACTGTGAAGTACAATTATATAAATATATAACGATAGAGTCATAGAAGACGAATAAAGGAGAAAACAAAAAATCAAGCAAGGGAACGCTCATAGGGGAGTGAGAACCAGAGNTATATATATATATATATATATATATATATACATACACAGTAGTATGTCTGTGGTATGAACAAATTCTATTTAAAAAAAATAAATCTAAAACGCAAATATTATATAAAGGTACTGTGAAGTACAATTATATAAATATATAACGATAGAGTCATAGAAGACGAATAAAGGAGAAAACAAAAAATCAAGCAAGGGAACGCTCATAGGGGAGTGAGAACCAGAGAACATGAAGAGATTATTTAGAGGCAGAGAGGACAGAAAGTTCCATTACTGCAGCGTAAACTCTGTGCAACTGGCACTGCTGAAGGAGGGATGGGAAGCCATGCATGTTTGGCAGCTGTTGCTGAAGGAAAGACTGGCTGCGGGAGCCTGCAGAGCAAACAACAGGCTGCTGGGAAAGCGTGGACAAATTTACACCGGGTCCTGACGGCGACGTCGTCTGCTTCACTCCGAAACGCAACGCCCCGTTCTCTCAACGACAAAACACAAAGCAGGATGAATCAATGAATCAACTGTCTGTAGACGGACCATTTCGGCTTGCACAAGCATGCCTGTTCCAAACACAGGGTAGAGTGGGGTGGGGGGCACGGGGGTGTGGAGAATAACAAAAATACAGCAAAGAATCCTCAGACATGTCTACTGTAAGATGATTCTGGAGCTCTGCGAGAGAAACATGGAACACTATGCACATTTGCAGGTGATGGTTCTAGATTATATCTTATTTGGTGGGCATGTAGCTCAGTGGTTAGGGTGTTGGACTATCAATCTGAAGGTTGGGGATTCAAATCCCAGGTCCACTGAAGTTACCAATGTGGGTCCTCGAGCAAGAACCTTACCCCTCATTGCTCCAGGGATGTTGTGTTTAATCCTGTGCTCACATTGTAAGTCACATTAGATAAAAACGTCTGCTAAATGACCAAATGTAAAGTAAATTTGATTTCTATGATAGCAGGGGTGGGTTGCCCATCCAGAGGAGAACGTTTCAGGCGTTGGGCAGATACACCCAGGACAGGTTTCCCTTCGTCTTTTTCTTACTGCTCTTTAATCTGGAACCTGCCGTTATCAGTATGAACTCTGTAAGGAAAGAGTTCCCTCCACCCTCCTTTGGCTTCTTCGCTAAACCACATCCTACTGGCGCTGGATGCAACATAAGATGCCGGGTGTCCAAACAATAACCCAGAACTGGCCTGCACTAAAGAACGAGGCCTAATTACCTTTGAAAACTTGCACAGCCTCCTCCCCTGGGCCTCCATTAGTGATTGTGAACTGAGGCACGTTTGGGGAGAGCCAACGCCATGTGCAGTACTGCTCTGCACTGCTGAAGACGATCCACACCGTTCATTCATCTTTCAATGTTTCGGTGACACTGTCTATGAATCTGGTATTCATAATGCATCATAAGTGCATTCATAAATCATGATCAGTCTTCAGAACTCTTCATAACACGTGCCTCCGTAAATGCACATAGATGTTTATGATTGCACCCATATAGTGTTGTGTAGAATACATAAGAATACATACATAGAAACAATAAGACACTATGCATTATAATGCATTATAATATAAATGTGGACTTTTGGGATTGTTTAGACATTCTTACTTAATGCAGATGATCTTAATGCAGAAGTTTGTAAAGAGCATTTGTAATGTTTTATAAGTCAATATGTATGAATATTCATACAGTCTCCTACATAGAGGTAAAGAACACCTTACATAATGCCTTAAAGAGGGCTTATAATGCTTTATACTGTTTATGATGAAAATGCTTTTTCTGTAAATGAGTTTATAAGTTCTTATAACACCTAATGATAAATTATTAGATAATAAAATATAATGACTCTAGACTTTATAACACTTTCTATGAATCTGAGAATTTGTAATGCATTATAAACACATTTATAAAGCTTTATAACCCATTCGAAATACTTCATAACAATTGTCAGTAGACTTTGTTATTGTACATGTTCAATACCACACTCATAAACTGTAATAAGGTTTTATAACACAGTGTGACATCATGCATTAGAAATTGTGTATTTTTTTAATTAATGTATCATAAAGCTTTATAATGTTTGTGTTAAACGAATGCCCTTTTTGAAAACAATGTAACTGCTAACCAATATATAACCTATATAACTGCTAATGAAGGTTTATAAGACCTCTTAGATGGCATAAGTAAAATTTTATTACCTCTGTGAAGAAGACTGTGTGTATATTACTACATAATGACTTATAACAGATTATAAACGCTCATTACAGACAGTAAAAATGTCTAAAAATTAAACAATCCCAAAGTTTATATTATAATTTATTATAACAATTTGTGTTAAACCTTATGTCATATTGTTATAACACTTAAGTGTGGTTATGAACATTCATGTATGTTATTAGAGTCTTATGTCACACGTTGTTAGGCATTATGAATACTTTATAAAATTTTGCGAAAGCATTTATTATGCATTAAAGATACCATATTAATAGCAATTGTTACTAGTTAGGGGTCAGTTAATTACACGTTATAATGCATTACGTCACTTAATGTTATTAAGCCTTATGGCATATTGCTATAAAACTTTATAACGGCGGTTATAAACATTTATGTAAATTAAGAGACTTTTAGCAAATGTTATGAAGCATTATGAATACTTTATAAAGCTTTATGAATGTGTTTAATCTGGAACAAACGTGTGACCTCACTGATCGTGAACACTACGACCTGCTCACTATGCATTGAGTTTGTTTGGAACCTTCACGTCGTTTAGAGGTTGTTTCACAAGTTGTTCATAATTACCCTGATGTTTAGGGGTCCACTCTGGTTCTCCAGTTCTAATACCGATGAGGCAGAGGCCGGTAACAACAAGCAGCGAGAGTGAGTGTAATGCAAATGTAATCAGGCGTATAGGCCTCTTGGGCCTCCCTAGAAACAGTGTATGGATTGGGGGGGGGGGTGTTGCAGTTGCAGTGCTGAAGACTCTATATTATTTTTCTCTTCAAAACTAACAGCTTAATTATAGTTCCACACATCTCTTCATGATCTGAAGAGAGCCGGCTTAGAAACACTGCGCTTTAACGCTCATTAAGCCTGACCTTCGCCGGTGACCTCCGCTATATGAATCCAACTAATGACTCGCAGAGATTTTTCTGTCTCCTTGGAGGATGTTTGCGGTCTCAGGTGTTGATTCGGACTGCACCATCAATCTCCGCATTTGACCTCCGCCCTCGCGGGGATCCCGTGGGTGTGGCGGCCTCTGCAGCTGGTGGCAGGAGCGGTAATAGATGCTCTGGCCTGCGAGCAGTTGGCCTTTTCCCCAACGGCAGCAATCAGCGGCATCAGCTGTGACTTTCGGCAGCATTCACATGCAGCCGAGCAGAACCGCGAGGAATAAGTTCTCGATGAGGGTGGTGGCTTTGAGGAAAAGGGCAGGGAGATGTGGGGAGATGGAGAGCCCTTAAAAATCCTGCCGAAACAAAATGGCACTGGATTTAAAACTGGTATTAATCTTTTTTTGCCTTTCTTTCTTATAAATACATATTTTTTTCGGGTCCACCTCCTTAGTTCTACACTCACTGATCATTAAGATGGACTTCGTAGTTCTATAGTTCAATTCTGTAGTCCATCTGTTTCTTTACATATTTTCTTAGTCAGCTTTAGTATGTCCTCTGATGTGTGTATATGTATGTACTTTGTATGTGTGTGTATGTGTATATATATATATATATATATATATATATATATATATGTGTGTGTAATATGTAATTAAATTACACAGCTACTGATTTTTGTCCTTAATAAATTTAAACTGAAATTAACAGTTTACACAAAGCGGCAGATATAATGTCCTTGTTTTCAATTTTAATTGCTCTTTCATTTTGATCGTCTCCGTCTCTGTGTTCTCCGGAAGCAATAATGCTTTATCTACGGAACGAGTCTCTGCCGAGGCGTGACGATAGCTCTCTCGCTCCACATTGAGTTCAGCACCCCCTCCCCGGAATCAGCTTCATAGCCCACTGAGCCGCTGTCTGTTTTCTTGCCTCCCTACCCGGACCTGCTCATCATAACACAATAAGGACTGACACACCGCATATTTCCTCCTAGGATGAGAGGAACAGGGCTTCGGTTCAGGAAATGAGACTTTATGCTTCTATCAGCTCGTTTCTGTGCTGTGCTGCGGTGTCTGACTCCCCCACCCGAAAAAACAAAGAATTGGGTGGCGGTGGGACGGGGTGACTGCGTCTTCAAAATGGAATGCGGGCTGGGACGAGCGTTCTGTGGTTGATCCACCGGGTTCTCAGATCCTGCAGGTGTCTGGAACACATGCTGCACCCCGGTCTGATGAAACAGAGGTTGACTGATTGAGTTGCTCTCTCTGTGAGGGGTAAGCCCCCCATGGACATGGCTAACCCCAGCCCTCCCCCTACTGTAAACATGGGCAAGCTTCTGAACAAGTGTCTCTGCAAAGGTTTAAACTCATGAAGAGAAGAACCAGAGGTGTTAATGAATAAACAAAAAGTTGCATTATATAACAATGGACAAGCTATAATTAATGTCAGTCTGTGATTTACATTTTTTAGGTCTGAAGAGAAGGCCTTAAAGGACCTGAAGGCCTGCCACTGGTTAAATACATCCATCCATCCATTATCTTCCACTTTATCTATTAGGGTCGCGGGGGCTACACCCAGAACAGAATGCCAATCTATTGCTGGGCACACACTCACTCACTCACAAACACACTCTATATGGGGCAATTCGGAGAATTCAGTTGACCTTGATCCATGTTTTTGGACTGTGGGAGGAAACCGGAGAACCTGGAGAAAACCCACAGGGACATGGAGAGAACATGGAAACTTCACCCAGATTGGGATTTGAACTGGGAAGCCCTAGCGCTGAGAGGAGAACATGCCAACCACTAAGCCACTGTGCAGCTGGTTAAATACAGATAGAAGAATATTTATCATCATGCTGTCTCAAAAAAGAAGCAAGTGAGATAAAACCTTAAAACAACTTAAAGACGACGCAGCATGACATCACAGTGCATCAGTCTTGCTTCTCACGGTCTTCTAAACGTCCAGGTCATTGTGGGAAACCACCGTCTTCCACCAGTGTATCATATTGCAGTGTGTTAGGTTGACCATTTTCCTTTATCTGGCTTTCAGATGCTCTGTGGTTTTCTGCAGACTGTTGATTCCCACACACACACTATACAGTATGGGTCAAACGCTTGGCCACGCCCCTTTTCCTCCTCCATTGTCAATTTCCTCCACTTATCATATAGATGGAGTTTGTAGTTTTACAATTACAGACTGTAGTCCATCTGTGTTCTTTGTTGTTGTTAGTCCCCTGTTGGTTCTATGTTCTCTGTTGGTCAGGAGCATCACAGAACAGGTCTAATTTGGGTGGTGGATTGTTTATTGTCAGTTCTGCAGTGACACTGATGTGGTGAGGGGGTTTTAGTGCAGCAGTGCTGCTGGAGGTTCATTTAAACACCTCAGTGAAACTGCTGGGATAGGAATAATGCACCAACCTAATAACCCCTGCTCTGTGGTGGTACTATTGGGGTTCTGACCATTAGAACAGAGTAAAGGGGATGTACACAGTATGTACTGCAGAACACAAACAGATGGACTACAGCCTGGAATTGGAGAACTACAAAGTCCATCTTTCCAGGAAGTGGAACTGAGAACATGGATGATAAGTGGCGCAAACTGGTAATGTATATTTAACCCCGGGATGATGCGTCAGGGCTCCTGAACCCTGTATGAACACCACGTATGTGTTCTAATGGCGTGTGGGGAAGTTTGTATGTTGTAGTCATTAGGAGGTTGCAGACTGGAGCGGTGATGTTGTTCAGTATTAACTGAAGTGCTTTACAGTCTGCCTTCTAACAAATTTCAAAACACGTTTCAAAAAGTTCCGCAGACACCCAAATCCTGTGCACGGCCCCTTTGATGTCTTCTAACCGAAAGCATGAAAACGCTGTTATGGTTGAGGCTCCAATCTCCTACAACTGGCCTACAACTTGTTCACAGTGTTTATGCCAGACACAGAAAGCCTTTCCACTTAATAATTTAGTCTGCTCTAATCTCGCACCAAAGCCAAGCTGGCTCTCCAGATAGCATTTATCTTCTGAAAGAACCACCAAACCATTTCACAGGCTTTTAAACATATGCTATTTCTCCAACGTTCAGTAAACGCTCTGTCCTTTTACCAAGTCTCGGTAAAAGCTCTTTCATGCGAGCGAGTGCACAATGGAATTCATTCAGCCGAGCCGACGTGTTTTGCACATGTGGTTTTACTGAGAATTTGTACTGGACATTTTCCTGTAATTAAAAAAAAATCCCATAATTAACAATGGCTCGAGCCGGAGCTGCTGATTCAGGGCTGGGATTTTACCCTGAAACCCCGCTTGCCCGTCTGATTTGCCAAAGTCCAGCTCGGCGGACGTGTTTACATCTTGTGGTGAGGATTCAAACACGGCCGAATGATGTACGCTTTGCAGAGTGAGTCGGCATTAAAACACACGGTCGAGAAACTCGAACGAGCCTTGAGTGACGAGACGATGGACTTTAACGAAAATCTGCTTCCTTTTATTTAATGTGTAAGTGAAGTAACGTTGTGAATTTGACCTACTGTACTGCACACAAACACTTCTGCTCATCCACATTAAAACCATCCGTGCAAACACACACACACACACACACACTCACATACATATACACACACTGAGTGGAGGGAGCATACGTGCCCAGAGCGGGGGCAACCTTGTACACAGAGCCCAGGGAGCAAGTGGGGTTAGGTGCCTTGTCCAAGGGCACTTCAGCCATAGAACTTGTGGGACCGGGACTCGAACCAGGGACCTTCAGGTCCTTATACAGGGTGGTGGGCAGCTCACAGCTCACTTCACACAGTGTGTGTGTGTGTGTGTGTGTGTGTGTGTGTGTGTGTGTTTTACTGCACATATGAGTTAAGTTTGGAGCCTCTGTGTGTAAGTGCAGCAGGCAAAACCGATCACCTTCATTTCACTTTTAACAGCATGGTGGTGTAGTGGTTAGCATGTTCTCCTCTCAGCACTGGGGATCATGGTTCGTATTCATGTTAAAATTTTTCTTCCTGTGTCCACATAGGTTTTTTACGGGTTCTCTGACAATCCAAATACATGGATTCAAGGTAAAATGAATGCTCGTAATTGCCCCATGTTGTGTATTTCTGAGTGAGTGTGTGCCCAGTGATGCATTGGTCCCCTGTCCTGGGTGCATCTGCCCAGTGTCCAAAATGTTCTCTTCTGGATGGGCATGGG
>JAFMOD010000104.1:832929-866087 GCA_019802435.1 Corydoras maculifer | reverse complement strand
CACTTTTAGCTGAATCATGAGTCACACTCGGTCTCTTTTAGCGTGCCCTTTTCCTGTTTTAATTTTCCCCAGCTTTCACCTAATTAGTCATTTGGGCGCAGGCCGGGTGGCCTCTGTTCAGCAGTACAGTACGCCACATGTTTAACAGCCTCCATGTTGACATTAGAAATAAGAAACATGAGCCAACAGCCATCTACATTTATATTTACATTTAGTTATTTTGCAGAAGCTTTTATCCAAAGCGACTTACAAATGAGAACACCACAAGTCCATCCATCCATTATCTTCCGCTTTATCCTCCATTGGGGTCACGGGGGGGAGGTGGGGGGAGGTGGGGGGGGGTTCCCCATGCCCATACAGGGGAGAACATCTGAGCAGATACACCCAGGACAGGACGCCAATCTATTACTAGGCACACACTCACTCACCCAGACACCGTCTATATGGGGCAATTTGGAGAAATCAGTTGACCTTGATCCTTGTTTTTGGACTGTTAGAGGAAACCGGAGAACCCTGAGAAAACCCACGCGGACACAGGGAGAACATGGAAACTCCACCCAGATTGGGATTCGAACCGGGAACTCAATCACTAAGCCACCGTGCCGCCCAACCCCACAAGTCAGAAGTTATTTATTTATTTTTTAAGACACTCATTAAATTAAATTTGGTCATTTAGCAGGTACTTTTATTCAAAGTGACTTACAAGGTGAGCACAGGGTTAATCACAACATCCCTGCAGCAATGAGGGTTAAGGGTCTTGCTCAAGGACCCACATTGGTAACTTCAGTGGACCTGGGATTTAAACCCCCAACCTTTAGATTGACAGCCCAACACCCTGACCACTGAGCTATCATGCCTTCCATCTAAGAGGAACAGTCATCATCTGTTGGTGTGTTTGTTCTGTCAATCTTTTTTTGGTACGCTGGCTTAGTGGTTAGCATGTTCTGCTCTCAGCACTAGGGATTCCCAGTCCAATCCCATTCTGGGTGGAGGTTCCATGTTCTGTGTCCATGTGGGTTTCCTCCGGGTTCTCAAGTTTCCTCCCACAGACCAAATACATATAATCAATAACTGCTCTAAATTGCCGCTATCTGGTGTATCTAGGATGATCTGGCTTAAAGGGACCTTCCACAGTAAGTGTTCAGATGTCAGTTTATGACTGTGGTATTTGTAATGATTGATTATGCTATGGATTTGAACATGGACGGCACGGTGGCTTAGTGTTTAGCACGTTCTCCTCTCAGCGCTAGGGATTCCCAGTTCGAATCCCAATCTGGGTGGAGTGTCCATGTTCTTCCCATGTCCGCGTGGGTTTCCTTCGGGTTCTCCAGTTTCCTCCCACAGTACAAAAACATGGATTCAAAGTAAACGGGATGCTCTAAATTGCCCGATATAGAGTGTGTTTGTGTGAGTGAGTGTGAGTCCAGTGATAGATTGGTGTCCTGTCCTGGGTGTATCTGCCCAGTGCCCAAAACGTTCTCCCCTGGATGGGCATGGGGAACCCCCCCACGGCCCTAATATAGGATAAAGCTGAAGATAATGGATGGATTTACTCAATGTTAGGATGTTTAGGTCACGAGTTTGTATTCAATTGGCCTCTCTAAACGGCACCCGCCATCCCATAATTCCTCAGAGAATTCATATGGAAAACAAAACAAATGAATGAAGCTGGTTAACTTTCACCGGTGACGCGAAAAACAATGAACAATCCCGCTTCCGTTTCCCATCTAGAAGTCTAACGGCTCAGGGTTTGGAGATCACGTGATCTCGCAGCTGCTCTGTCCTGTTAGTGAGGTGAATTATAACCTGCGCCTTATAACCCTCTAAATACTCTCATTGTGATGGAGAGGCGCTGGATTTTACTCCAGAGACTCTCATTGTTCTTGCTTTTGAAATAAATACAGCAATAAACCAAAAGGGAATTAAGGGAATAACGTGATGAGACGATGCCCTTGGTGACGTCACGCTGCATGACTCTTAAAACATTCAGAAGGACGTCGGGTTAATGATTTTATCTAATTAATTCTGACTACTAAATGCCAGCTACACAATTTTATTTCTACTTGCAAATTCCATGTTCTTTGAGATAAGTCCATAGTGGTTTAGTAATTAGCATGTTCTCCTCTCAGCGCTAGGTATTACCGGTTCGAATCCCAATCTGGGTGGAGTGTCCATGTTCTCCCTGTGTCCGTGTGGGTTTCCTCCGGGTTCTCCGGTTTCCTCCCACAGTCCAAAAACATGGATCAAGGTCAATTGAATTCACCAAATTGCCCCATATAGAGTGTGTTTGTGTGAGTGAGTGTGTGCCTAGAGATATATTTGCGTCCTGTCCTGGGTGTATCTGCCCAGCGCCCGAAACATTCTCCCCTGGATGGGCATTAGGAACCCCCCCACAACCCTAATAGAGGATTAAGGAGAAGATAATGGATGGATGGGTTTAGGAAGTCAGATAAACAGATCGTAACACTTTCTATGAAGCTGGTCTTCATGACTCATTACAAAAACATTCATAAAGCTTTATGAAGTATTCATAAAGCAGAAACAGTGATGAACTCAGGGTTTAAACCCACTACCTTCATAAGCTATAAGCAATAGCTAAATATGCACATCACTGAATTATCATATGTTCATTGAAAGTATTCATTCCAAAACAAGGTCCTTATTACATTCATAATGCATTATAAACACATGTTTGTAACCTTCATCATAAGTCTTTATAAATGTATGTATATAAATGTATATAATCACAGTTATAATGTGTAAAAAGAACATGCCACACGGCTTTAGAACACAATGTGATGCATTATAAATAGTTTATTTTAACAGTCAGTTCATTTACTTATTGTAGAGATTAGTTTCATTAAGCCTTATAATGCCCCCCCCATCGTTATGACAAATGGTATCAGGTTTTGTGAATACTTTATAAAGCTTTATGAATGCACTTATAAAGCATTATGAGTAGCGGAATTGTGGAAGTGTTACCCTTTTTTCTTCGCTCTCTGACATCCCTAAATATGTAGTTATTTTGTTCTAACCTTTCGTTCTGACACGTACAGTACATACCCTGATGTGGATGTTTCTTCTTTAATGGTGGGTCCATGAGCAGGATGTGATTTGCAGTAGATGAGGAGTTGTGTTTGGTTTGGTGTTGGTCTGTTTGCATAAATCTCTTTATTTGTGCTTATTATTATCATTATTATTATTATAATTATTTTATTCCCCCCCCCCAACACTTTTTATCAAACAACAGTTTTAGCCTGAAGCTGATCCCTAATGAGCGCAGATGGTATTTCTTCAGTTAGATGAGAAAATATTCTTGGCTTTGGACCATCTTCCTTTTTGACCGGATGAGAGGAAGGAGGTGTGGCCTGGAGTGGAGCGAGGGGCCAGAGAGGGCAGAGGACAGAATTAGACTCAGCAATTGGGGAAAATCAGTTGTTTGATTTGAAGTTGTAACTTTTTCGGTGTCAGTATCAAGCCATCATCACGTAGTCATGATTGAGTGAGGTCTTTAGAGTGGATTGATATGGACTTTCAGTAACACTTTTATTCATCCATCCATCCATCCATTATCTTCAGATTTTTCCTCTACTAGGGTTGGGGGAGTGGGGGGTTTCTCCATGCCCATCCAGGGCAAAATGTTTCGGGCGCTGGGCAGATACACTGGGCCAATCTATTGTGTGTGTATGTGTGTTTCACTGCACAAATGAGTTAAATGTGGAGGTGTGTATAAGTACAGTAAGAAAAATAGATCACATGATCACTTTATTTCATTTACTTTCATCATTTAGCCAATGACTTTATCCAAAGCAACTTACAAGTATCCCAAGTCTGTTGAAGTCAGAACACAAAATTGGCCAAACAGCAATGAGTGTTAGGACTCCCGCTCAAGAACCCACACTGGTAACGTTGGTGGAACTGGGATTTGAACCCATAACCTTCAGATTGATGGCTACTGATCTTGACTGATCATCACACAATCTGTACATGGCCGTCCTACACTGTTGATGCTGCTGGCCGCTCAGGGAGGATGAGTCCCCCACTGAGCCTTGGTCCTCACAAAGTTTCTTGCTTAAATATCAACATAACAGGGAGTTTTTCTTGCCGCTGTCTCTTCAGTTTGCTCTTTGGGGTTTAAAAGCTTATAACACTGTAAAGCTGCTTTGTGACTATGTACTATTATAAAAAAGCACGTGAACTTACTGCATTTCATTGTGGGTTCAAATCCCAGGTCCACTGAAATTACTAATGTGGGTTCTTGAGCAGGAGTCCTAACACTCCTTGCCCCAGAGATGATGTACGGCCTTTGTGTTCTGACTTAAACCAGATTTTGATATTTTTAAGTCGATTTGGATAAAGGCATCTCTGGGGGAAAAAAGCGTTAGAAATCATGCTCAAGAACCCACATGGGTAACTTTAGTGGCACTGGGATTTGAACCCACAATGAAAAGCAGTAGCCATCAAACTGAAGGTTATAGATTTAAATTCCCAGTTCCACTAATGTTACCAATGTGGGTTCTTGAGCACGAGTCCTAACGCTCATTGACATTCAGTGGAACTGGGATTGGAACCCACAACCTTCAGATTGATAGCGACCTCATTGTACGACTTGTCAACAGACTCTTGCAAGATTGCTTAAGTAAGAGGTCAGCAGCAGGTCAGAATGAAGTAACTACCTCTTCGAATAGTGTGACTTTAAAGTGTGAGCTGAGAGAGAGAGAGAGAGAGAGAGGGGGCGAAACAGGAGTTAACATGTGCAGAGCTGGGAAATGCTGCAGTCAGGAGGGCCTGCAGGAGGGAGGGAGCGGGAGGGGTGGAGAACAAGTCAGCTGCAGGATGCAGGACAGGGGAGAAGTGCAGAACAGAAGGTATAGAACTGAGGGGTGAGTGGGGGCTTATCTGAGTGAACGTTTCGCATGATGCCACGTGCGACGGTGGGAATCGGCAGCACTTGAGGAAGGACGTCATGGAGTCTCCGTGGTCCTGGAGCCCGAGCTGCATGTCCTGGCAGATGGATGAGAGGAATCTGATGCAGGGTAATTTCAACTTTGTTTTTTGAAGTTTTCTATTTAAAAACCAAAAAATGCTTAATATAAGAAGGAGCAAGTTGAATCCCGGGGCGTCTCACCGTCACAACCCTGCAGCTCTGAGATCTGTAGCAGACCTAACACTGGACTTTGTATATTAAACTGTCCTGCATGCTAACAGTGATGTGTACGGTCCTGATGTGACTGCACAGATTCCAGGTTTCTGTGCACAGCAATAAACGGGTGTCTGAGAGCCTGGCTTTGCTCCACTGTTCCAGAGAACAGCAGGTTTGGGTTTGGATGTCACCTTGAGCGTGACTTCGTCACTCTAAACCTGTTCACAGGCGTTTTTAAAATTTAACGCCGGTCTCTGTGCCGCAAAACCGCACCGGCTGAAGTGCACAGGCGACAGTGAGAGTCTTGTGGTCCTCCTTATGGCAGGATGATTAATCGAATGTGAGTTTAATACTGCAGGATAAAGTGTTGGAACGGCAGCCTGAGGCGAGTGAAAGGTCCCTTAAAATGACACCTTTTAGATGTTATTAGCAGGGTTAACCTTTATCAAAGCACTCTGACTGCAGCGTGAGCCTTTAGTCTTACTGGAACGTAATTCTGTTGACATTTCTGGACTTTCAGAATGTTGCGTGAGGTTGCATAAAGGAAAGTTGGTAAGATGGTGGCTTTAGCGTATATGCCTCATTTTTCCGAATGCCTCATCAGACTGGAACGTTCTTCTGAGGACACTGATAAATGAAGTTTTTCCATCCATCCATTATCTTCCGCTTTATCCTCTATTTGGGTCGCGCAGGCCCATCCAGGGGAGAACATTTCGGGCGCTGGGCAGAGACACCCAGGACAGGACGCCAATCTATCACTGGGCACACACTTACTCACACACACACTCTATATGGGGCAATTTGGAGAATTCACTTGACCTTGATCCATGTTTTTTGACTTGTGGGAGAAAACCCCAGAACCCGGAGGAAACCCAGGCGGACACGGGGAGAACATGAAAACTCTGAACCGGGAATCCCTAGTGCTGAGAGGAGAACATGCTAACCACTAAGGCACCGTGCCACAGATTGTGTATGTATATCCATCCATTATCTTCCGCTTTATCCTCTGTTAGGGTTGCGGGGGGTTCCCCATGCCCATCCAGGAGAGAATATCTTGGCGCTGGGCAGAGATACCCAGGACAGGATGCCGATCTATCACTGGACACACACTCACTCACACAAACACACTTCATATCGCTCATGAGCCAGCACACCTTTGAAAACTCCACCGGAATTTTTGTGCTATTCATTTGTGCCTCATTGCAGACGCATTGTAAAGCGCCACCCACAGAGATGCCGAGCCACGCAGCCTCGGCAGGAAAATAGGATGCAGAACCCACCAATTATAATGGAGAGCTGTTTATTGGAAGGCACCCTGTTTGTCATACAAAAGAGGAGAGCGTGAGGGGGTCACTCAGTCGGCGTGGGGTTACCGGAGCTCAAACTGAATGAACTTTAAATATGCCTTAAAGTTTACCACATTATTCTTTTTAACGCTTCTTATATTCAACAGTGAGTTGAGGTTAGGATTTAAAAAAAAACACTGTGCATGAGGGGGGTTCCCTATGCCCATCCAGGGGAGAACGTTTCGGGTGCTGGGCAGATACACCCAGGACAGGACGCCAATCTATCGCTGGGCACACTCACTCACACACACACTATGTATGGGGCAATTTGAACAATTCAATTGACCTTGATTCATGTTTTTGGACTGTGGGAGGGAACCGGAGAACCCGGAGGAAACCCATGAGGACACGGGGAGAACATGGAAACTCCACCAAGATTAGGATTCGAACCTGGAATCCCTAGTGCTGAGAGGAGAACATGCTAAACACTAAGCCACCGTGCCGCCCTGCTCTTTTACAGACTTTAAGTAAAGTGACATCATCTAAAGGTCCAAAGAAGAAAAGCCTTATGTCATGTTGTAATGACATTTTATGGCTGTGATTACAAACATTTATGTACATCAACAGAGGCTTATGATAAATGTTACATTGCTAAATTAAAACTTTAATAATGAACTTATAATGCATTATATATACTTTATGAAGCATTGTGAAGACCAGATTCATAGAAAGTGTTACCGTATGTTTTTATAATGCTGCTGTCCAGTGCTGATGATTTAGTTGCTTTGTCAGCACACAGCCAAGTACGTGTGTGTGTGTGTGTGTGTGTGTGTGTGTGTGTGTGCACACGCAGTCTATTTGAAAAGTATATAAAATGCATATAGAGTAGCAGGTGAGTTGAACAAGCAAATCACTGCGACACATTTATTATGCATTAATTAGATCGGCTCTATAACGACGCCAGGGCGTACGGGTCAGCGAGTGACTCACAGCTGAATAAATGATGAAGACTTCAGACATGAACATTCAGAACATGCTGTGGGGCTTTAGGACATGTCTTTAGAACGTATCTTGTGCCTGCACTGAAATGACAGGTTAAGAATGTGCTCTTTAATATGAAGCATCATCAATCAGACCAACCTTCCACATTCCAAAGACACCAAGTCCTGTTTACCCTTGGAAAAAAGTGAGCATAGTGTGTTCTGTTAGAGTAATGCAACAGATTTACACTCACCGGCCATTTTATTAGATACAGCTCATTGTTTCACCACTTACCATATCGATGGTCTTTGTAGTTCTACAGTTCTATTCTGTAGTCCATCTCTTCCTCTACATACTTCATTAGTCCTCTTTACTCTGTTCTCTGATGATTAGAACCCACAGAGCAGGTATTATTAGGGTGGTGGATGATTGTATGAGTGGATGAGACCTCTGTATGTTTTGGTGGACAGTTCTCTGTCCAGCACCTGCTCTGGACACAATCACACCCCACCACCATGTAATATCACTGCAGTACTGAGAATCATCCACCACCCTAATACCTCCTCTGTGGGACTCCTGATCATCAGAGAACATACTAAAGCGGACTTACACAGTATGTAAAGAAATGGATGGACTACAGACTACTGTAGAACTACAAATTATATATATATATATATATATATATATATATATATATATTCATTCATTATCTCCCGCTTATCCTCTATTGGGGTCGTGGTGGGGTTCCCCATGCCCATCCAGGGGAGAACGTCTCGGGCGCTGGGCAGATAGACCCAGGACAGGGTGCCAATCCATCGCTGGGCAAACACTCACTCACACATACACACTCTAAATGGGGCAATTTGGAGAATTCAATTAACTTGATCCATGTTTTTGGACTGTGGAAGGAAACCGGAGAACCCGGAGGAAACCCACGCAGACACGGGGAGAACATGGAAACTCCACCCAGATGGGGATTCGAACCGGGAATCCCTAGTGCTGAGAGGCGAATGTGCTAACCACTAAGCCACCGTGCCGCCTATATATATATATATATATATATATATATATATATATATATATATATATATATGTATATGTATGTGTGTGTGTGTGTGTACAGTATATATGTATGTCTATATATCTGTGTGTGTGTATATATATATATATATATATATATATATATATATATATATATATACACACACACACACATATATATATATAATGCGCTCATGTCATATCATGTTCGTAAATACTTCACCTTTCCATGCACCAGTAAATAATGTATATATTGCACTTTTGGTTAGATGCTAACTACATTTCATTGGCCCTGTACTTGTACACTGACAATGACAATAAAGTTGAATCGAATCTAATCTAAAAATAAAAAAGTGAATGTATATATGTAGCAGGTTTTCATTGCCATCTAGCGGCCAAATTACAGAACACAGTCTATAAAAAAAGCATTGGGGAAAAATGTATTGTATTTCACACATTGATATGAAGTTGGTCAGAGGTGTGTTATTGTCAATCAGCTCAGCAAATCAGATTTTATAACACATTCTGAATACTGGATTCATAGAGAGTGTTTCTGAAAATGTCACTTAATCAACAACTCTTTAAATGTAAACAGCTGGTTTCGTCTCTGTGCAGGTGACTCTGTGTAAACTCGTGTATTCCGTCGTTATGACTGTCGGGGACGAACGGCGCGGTTTCTCTGGCGGTGCGTTCGCTGAGTTGACTGGTGCTCGTCTTAAAACCAAGGCGTATTCTCCTCCGTTTATTGTGTCTTCTTATCACAGACACTCGGTGGGAAAGAGGATTAAAATTTAAGCCAGTGTATTTTCTTTGCATGTAACTGTTGCCTAGCAACTACCGAGCACTGGCATTCTGAAGAGCTCCATGTAAAGTGGCATTAGAGACAATACAGACTCTCGCTCAGTAGTCCGTATTATAGAAAAATGTTTATGCATGCACTCTGAAGTATGGCATTAGAATCATTACTTTCCGTGCTGAAAGAACGCAGCTCGGTATCTGAGCTCGCAGATGGCCGGCCTGCACAGCGAGACGTCCGCCGCATATCGACTGCGCTTCGAAATTAGCCGGATCATTTTTAGCCTGATCATTTCCACTGTTGCTTAAGTGTTGAAGCAAATGCGAACATCATGATGCCCGTGGTGTTCCACCAGTCACTCCAGAACAATGTTCGGAATGAAATTCGTTAATGCTGAGCTCAATAATTCAGTGAGACTTTCGCAAAGTCCAAGTTCAAGGGCGTCGTGGGAACTTGTCGTGTGTCGGTCATAATGGCATGATTACATCATTTAAAGGCTTCTTCATCGATGATGCATTCGTTAAACAGTTCATTCATTCATTATCTTCTGCTTTATCCTCTACTAGAATCTCAGGGGGGTCCTCATGCCCATCAGGGGAGAACGTTGCAGGCGCTGGACAGATACATCCAGGACAAGATGCCAATTTATTACTGGTCACCCACTACATGGGGCAATTTATAGCATTCAATTTACCTTAAATTTTTAAAAAAAAATTTTTATTTTACTAATCATCTGGTTAATCTTGTACTCGGGATTGGGGGGGTTGGAGGGTTAGTTCCTCCATGCTCATCAGGGAAGAACGCTATGTGCACTAGGCAGATACACCCAGGACAGGTCACCAATTCATTACTGGTCACACACTATATGGGGCAATTTAGAGCATTCAATTCACCTTAAATCTTTTTTTTTCATTTTCCTAATCATCTGGTTAATCTTGTACTCGGGATTGGGGGGTAGGGGGGTGGTTACTCCATGCTCATCAGGGGAGAACGTTGCGGGCGCTGGGCAGATACACCCAGGTCTGGGCGCCAAGTTATTACTGGTCACACACTATGCGGGGCAACTAAGAGCATTCAGTTTACCTTAAATTTTTTTTTTTTCATTGTCCTCTACATCTGGTTAATCTTGTACTCGGGGTGGGGGGAGATTCCTCCATGCTCATCAGGCGGAGGAACTGGGCAGATACATCTGCGGGCACTGGGCAGATACACCCAGGACAGGGTGCAACTCTGTTTCTGCACACACACTATATGGGGCAATTTAGAGCATTAAATTCACTTTGAATCCATTTCATGGAAATAAATGTCATTATCGTATGCTTAATCATCTACTAGGGTCATGGGTTTTTTTTTCCAAATGTCCATCCAGGGGAGGACATTTTGGGTGCAGGGTAGATACACCCAGGAGAGGGTGCCAATCTATCGCTGGGCACACACACACACACACTCTATATGGGGCAATTGAGAGCATTCAATTTACCTTGAATCCATGTTTTTAGACTGTGGGAGGAAACTGAAGAACCAGTACACGGTGAGAACATGAAACTCCACCCAGATGGGGATTCGCACCCTCGTTAAACAGTTAACAGATTAATGTAATATGAGATTTGCATATTGAACATCAAAGCAAAGCTGAAACAAATACGGTACCTGATCTGCCGCCTTTAAATCTCACTCCTTCCATTGGAAATGTCTTTGAGCTCTTATGTTCTTTTATCTTTTCCTGTTCTAATGCCTCTTTCATCTACTGATCCTGTTCTCCGTGTGTAGAACCGGTCCCAATTTGTTCCATCGGTCAGCGTGCTGGTGGCGTGGTCAGCACGTCCGCCCCTCAGCATTGGGATACAGGTTCGAATCCCGATTTTAGCGACGTTTTCATGTTCTAACCGTGTCCGGGTTCTCCGATGGCCTCCCACAGTCCAAAAACATCGATTCAAGGTAAATTGGCTGCTTTAAATTGCCCCTATTTCTAAATGCCCCCATGTATAGTGCGTGTATGTCTGTATGAATGAGTGCATGCCCAGAAATTGATCCCTTTGCCCAGGACATAAGACATTTTCCCCCTGGATGGTCTTGGGGATGGTGTCTCCCCCCCCCCCCCCCGTCCCCCCCATTTCCCACCAGGAGAACACTAGATGAAGTGAGTAAAGGAAGGGAAAGGCGTGACGAGAGACGGGCTCCAGAAACTGCTTTTCTTGTCCTCAGTAATAAAGTGAAATCAATCACGTCGCCAGCCGCGGAGCCGGTCAGTTATTATCTGTACTTAACATCACTCTGCGCTTAGAACCTTTGAAGGTGTTCTTCATGGTGACTAACGCTTCGGATGTAATTCATGGGTGCGTGTCTGGAAGACGTGATCTGTGGACATTGAAATTGTCCCTAAGCTGTTCATAAGGAGCAGGACTTAATGAGGGCTCACTATAGTATGATGCTTCGTTTGCATCTCATAGTAATTACGTCTTATGATACTAGTCAGTGCAGAACGCTGGACGGCTTCTGCCCCACGTGGGGTTCATCTGCCATGTTGGTGAAATGGTTGCATAGAAATAAACACAGCCTGGCGCAAATAAATTATAAACTATAGTTTACTAAGGAAAGAGTTGATAACCGATGTCATTAAAACCTTCACCTTGAAACTGCACTAATCAGAATTATTAAAACTGGACTACAGAGGATCCGACCGAATGCACAGCACACACCTGGTTCTCTTCTGTGGTTCTCAGACACTGGGTCCAATAATTAATAAAAAGAAAAAAACCCTGCTGGCAATGCCTTTAATAAATCCTGTATTTATAATGCATTATAAGTGCATCTATAAAGCTTTATAAAGTATTCACAATGCTTTATGACATTTGTCATAAGCTCTGTTAATGTTCTTACATGTTCATACTCACATTCATAAAATCTTATAACCATATGACATAGGGCTTTATAATGTAAATGGGAGCGGGGGGCTGACACAGCCAGGAACGGGTTACAGCCTGTGCTCTGCTGTTATCAGAGCACAAGTCTGTGTTTTTAAAATAGTATGTTAAATACTAACAGATGTTCCATGTTGGCATGTTCTCCTCTCAGAGCTAGGGAGTCCCGGTTCGAATCCCAATCTGGGGGGAGTTTCCATGTTCTCCCCGTGTCTGTGTGGGTTTCCTCCGGGTTCTTAGGTTTCCTCCCACAGTTCAAAAACATGGATCAAGGTCAATTGAGTTCTCCAAATTGCCCCATATAGAGTGTGTGTGTCTATGTGAGTGTGTGCCCAGTGATGGATTGGCACCCTGTCCTGGGTGTATCTGCCCAGCGCCTGTTCTCCCCTGGATGGGCACGAGGAACCCCCCCCCCCCACACACACACACAACTCTAATAGTGTAAAAAGCTGAAGATAACGGATGAATGGCTATATTTCAACAGTATATGCAAAAAAACTAAATTTTTGTTCTTTTTAACACGACAAATAACGAAGGAAGGTGAAACCACAGCTGCGAGGTGTTTATAATGCAGGTTTAAAGGGATGGACAGTTTTAATTAAATCAATCAGAGGCGTATCTGTAAAATGAGACCCTGATCTGTACACAGCAGCCTTAATATAAAGGAACAAAGAAGTGTTTATCACCAAAAACTCAATACAGCAGCAACCGCCCATGAAATTATCAAAGAAATGAGATTGTGTTGTGACGGATCGCTCATGAGCCAGCACACCCTTAAAAACTCCACCGGAATTTTTGTGCTATTCATTTGTGCCTCATTGCAGACGCATTGTAAAGCGCCACCCACAGAGATGCCGAGCCACGCAGCCTCGGCAGAAAAATAGGATGCAGAACCCACCAATTATAATGGAGAGCTGGTTATTGGAAGGCACCCTGTTTGTCATACAAAAGAGGAGAGCGTGAGGGGGTCACTCAGTCGGCGTGGGGTTACCGGAGCTCAAACTGAATGAACTTTAAATATGCCTTAAAGTTTACCGCATTATTCTTTTTAACGCTTCTTATATTCAACAGTGAGTTGAGGTTAGGATTTTAAAAAACACAGTGCATGGGGGGGGGGTTGCCCATGCCCATGCCCATCCAGGGGAGAACGTATCGGGCGCTGGGCAGATACACCCAGGACAGGGGGCCAGTCTATCACTAGGAACACTCACTCACACACAGACACACTCTTTATGGGGCAATTTGAACAATTCAATTCACCTTGATCCATGTTTTTGGACTGTGGGAGGAAACCGGAGAACCCAGAGGAAACCTACGCAGACACGGGGAAAACATGGAAACTCCACCCAGATTGGGATTTCAACCGGGAATCCCTAGTGCTGAGAGGAGAACATGCAAATTGCCCCATATAGAGTGTGTCTTTGTGAGTGTGTGCAGTGATAGATTGGCACCCTGTCCTGGGTGTATCTGCCCAGCGCCTGAAACGTTCTCCCCTGGATGGGCATAGGGAACCCCCGGCAACCCTAATAGAGGATAAAGCGGAAGATAATGGATGGATGGATAGTTCGTCCAGCTGTGACATCATTGAAAATAACACACACCTGAGCACTTCACATTCATATCAATTCATATCATTTCATATACAATACGTTATTTTAAATAAAATAAAATACAGATTAATACGAACAACACTCTGGTTCCTGATGATTGCATATTTTTTTCTATAAACATGTTCTGTAATTTGGCCACTAGATGGTGGTTTTTGATTAATAGAGAAACTGATATCCCGTTACTCAGAGATAAGTGTTGCAAACGTGAGGCATGTAGGGTAAATCAAACTTTTTTTTTTTTTTTTTTAATTAACAGCATTACATGCTAAGAATATAAAGACAGCTTGAGACCACATGGGGGCGCTGTGTTGACCTCCCCCCAACACACAACCGATATTCCCTGTTTCCATGGGTTCTGTGAATGATGGACTCGGTGTATGAGAGGTCGGATCAGTGGAAGCACATGTTCGTTATCCTCAGCGTGAGGCCCGGTGATTATCTCCATCCCGCCGCTGCCGTGTCAAACGGCACACGTGATGTCTCTGCAGTTCAGGACACCGTCCGGACCCGAAGACGAGCAAAGAGCAGAAAAAAGGAGGAACAGAAGCCTCACAGGGAATTACAATCAGATAAGAGGTTCTCCGGGGGGAGTCGGAGATTTGTCAGGTGTTCTCAATCTTCGATTCCATTACCGATGCGTCAGTCAAGTTCCTCTCGGCTTCAGTGGAGCCTGACAGCGGTGCATGCTGGGTGTCTATCAGGATGAGCAGCATCCATCCAAAAGTTTATCAGCCGGAGTTGTGCTGTGTTCAACAACAGAAGTTATTTTGTTGCAAAATGGTCTTCAGATCACATCTGAGACAGAAACGTTGTACTGTAAACCAAAAAAGTGCATTTAGAACAATATATAACATCATAAACCTATTAATATACTGAAATGTTTATGATCCCACTTATAAAGAGCTATAACAATGTGTAAGGTATTATAAAATAAAATATAGGTATGGGGAACCGGGGAGAACATGGAAACTCCACCCAGATCAGGATTCGAACCTGGATCCCCAGAGAGGCGGCCGTGTTGACCACTATGCTGTCCAATGAAAGCAATCAAACCCATCCATCCATTATCTTTCGCTTTATCCTCTACTAGGGTCGCGGGAGGGGGTTCCCAATGCCCATCCAGGGGAGAACGTTTCGGGCGCTGGGCAGATGCAGCCAGGACAGGGTGCCAATCTATCACTAGGCACACATCCACACACACAAACACACTCTATATGGGGCAATTTTGAAAACTCAATTGACTTGATCCATGTTTTTGGACTGTGTGAGGAAAGCGGAGAACCCGGAGGAAACCCACACAGACACGGAAAGAACATGGAACCTCCACCCAGATTGGGGTTTGAACCTGGAATCCCTAGTGCTGAGAGGAGAACATGCTAAACACGAAGTCACCATGCCGCCCCCAAAATGATATAATGCATTATAATATAAACTGGATTGATAAACGATGTCCCTTCATTAAAGTCTGTAAAGAGCATTTATAACCGTTTATTATGTCATTAAGTCATTATGTCCTAATATTAATATATTCTCCTTTGCGTTTCCCTGAAGTTTATAATGAAAGCTTATAAGCATCGACTTTGCAGGGACTCATGCTCATACATTGCTGGCTCTCGGGAGTGGGTGGTGGGTTTGATTGAAATGTCAAACCCAGGTGACCTTTCTCAGAGATCCCCCGTGTGTGCTCCTGACCCTTAAAGACCAGCTTGAATCATTAGTGTCTAACTGAGAGCTACGGAACGTTTAACCTGCGCGGAACGGCTATTTTTACCAGCGTGGCTTCATTAGCATCACTGATTTGCTTTCCCTGGGCGGCATGGTGACGTAGTGGTTAATACGCCCACCTCTTAGTGCTGGGAATCCGGGTTCGAATCCGATCTGGGTGGAGTTTCCATGTTGTCCCCGTGTCAAGGTCAATTGAATTCTCAAAATTGCCCCATATAGAGTGTGCCTGTCTGTGAGTGAGTGTGTGTGCCCAGTGATAGATTGGCGTTCTGTCCTGGGTGTAGCTGCCCAGCACCTGAAACGTTCTCCCCTGGATGGGCATGGGGACCCCCCCCCCCCCCCCCCCCCCCCCCCCCCCCCCCCCCCCCCCCCCCCCCCCCCCCCCCCCCCCCCCCCCCCCCCCCCCCCCCCCCCCCCCCCCCCCCCCCCCCCCCCCCCCCCACACTCACTCACACAAACACACTCTATATGGGGCAATTTGGAGAATTCAATTGACCTTTTAGGACTGTGGGAGGAAACCGGAAAACCCGGAGGAAACCCACGCAGACACGGGGAGAACATGGAAACTCCACCCAGATCAGGAGAGAACATGCTAAACACTAATCCACTGTGCCACCCTAGGTCGGAACAAGTTTGTGTATATATGTATCTAGATGCTAATGAAAACTCTATAAAGCTTTATAAATACGCTTATAATGTATTATGTATACCGGATTCATTAGCAAGTGTTAGTTATCCATCCATCCATATCTTCCGCTTTATCCTCTATTGGGGTTGGGGGGTTGGGGGGGGGGTTCCCCATGCCCATCCAGGGGAGAACAGGCACTGGGCAGATACACCCAGGACAGGGCGCCAATCCATCACTGGGCACACACACTCACACAGACACACACACACACTATATAGGGGCAATTTGGAGAATTCAATTGACCTTTTAGGACTGTGGGAGGAACCCGGAGAACCCGGAGGAAACCCACACGGACACGGGGAGAACATGGAAACTCCCCCCAGATTGGGATTCAAACCGGGACTCCCTAGCTCTGGGGGGGTGAGGGGGGGCTGGGGGGGATTGCAGGGGAGAAAGTCTTGGGTGCTGGGCAGATACACCCAGGACAGGGTGCCAATCTATCACTGGGCACACACTCACACACACAAACACACTCTACATGGGGCAATTTGGAGAAGAGAATTCAATTGACTTGATCCATGTTTTTGGACTGTGGGAGGAACCCGGAGAACCCAGAGGAAACCCATGAGGACACAAGGAGAACATGGAAACGCCACCCAGATTGGGATTCGAACCGGAAATCCCTAGTGCTGACAGGAGAACATGCTAACAACTAAGGATGGCTGGAAGAAGAAGTCATTTTTCAATGTTTGCTAACGAGCTCATCGTAATGCTCACTGTATCTGAAGCTCTTTCTGGTTTACCGCGGTGTTTAGGGAGTTAAAGTCAGGACGTAACGAGCCGAATCATGTTTAACGTTCACACATCTGGCTGATTTGCTTAAAAAACAAACCTTGTGCTTGTTGATGAATCGGTTGTTGACTCGAAGCCTTTGCACTGAAGGCCTCATGAAAGTTAATATGCTTTTTATGACCTGTTTGCGAAGCAGCTTATCGTGAGAAAGGAAGGAGCCTCGTCGCTCTTTAGGCTTGTGAACTTGTCTATGGATGTTTCGGACTGATAGAATAGAATAGAAACATTGCGAGTGTTTTTTAGAAACATCTACAATCAACAAAGACACGGTGAGCTGTTGCTTTTGTCTGGATTTTCCATTTTCCCAGTCATCCGGAAAATAAATCTATTTTTAGTAAATGTCTGTTTTCTTGGGCGCCGTTGTGCCGATCTTTGGGGAGCCGGCAACTGCGGGTCATGCTCCCTGAACCACTCGTTCACAATTTGAGCTTGATTAATCCGTCGTCGTCATCGTGGGATATGTCCGTGTCATCGGGAAACCAGGATTGTAATAGTTCTGTTTCCACATCACTGCGTTCCGGTGCAAGCGCATCGATGAGCCTGACATTTAGATTATCGAGAAATTGCAAGGCTGCTGTTCTTCTGGAGGAATGGAAGAGAATTCCCATAAACACTTTTGTGACACACTGCAAAATAATAATAATATTAATAATAATAATAATAATAATAATAATAATTTAAATTTATGGATGGCGCGTTGGCTTAGTGGTTAGCATGTTCTCCTCTCAGCACTAGGGATTCCCGAGTCGAATCCCAATCTGGGTGGAGTTTCCATGTCCTCCCCGTGTCGGCGTGGGTTTCCTCCGGGTTCTCCGGTTTCCTCCCACAGTCCAAAAACATGGATCAAGTCAATTGAATTCTCAAAATTGCCCCATATAGAGTGTGTGTGTGTGTGTGTGTGAGTGAGTGTGTGCCCAGCAATGGATTGGCGCCCTGTCCTGGGTCTGTCTGCCCAGCGCCCGAAACGTTCTCCACTGGATGGGCATGGGGAACCCCACCGCGACCCTAATAGAGGATAGCGGAAGATAATAAATGAATTAATAATAATAATAATTTTAATTTATGGATGGCGCGTTGGCTTAGTGGTTAGCATGTTCTTCTTTCAGCACTGGGGATACAGGTTTGAATTCCCATCTGGGTGGAGTTTCCATGTTCTCCCCGTGTCCGTGTGGGTTTCCTCCGGGTTCTCCGGTTTCCTCCCACAGTCCAAAAACATGGATCAAGTCAATTGAATTCTCAAAATTGCCCCATATAGAGTGTGTCTGTGTGTGAGTGAGTGTGTGCCCAGCGATGGATTGGCGCCCTGTCCTGGGTCTATCGCCCAGCGCCCGAGACGTTCTGCCCTGGGCATGGGGAACCCCACCGTGATTCTAATATAGGATGGAGCGGAACATGATGGATGGACTGAGATTTATTTTTTTGTATTATTATTTTTAAATTTTTGATTTCGAACTGAACTGTGGAGCGCTAACGAGCAAAGGTGGAGGATGATCCTTCCTCCGTTGCATCATTCTTAACATTTCTAAAAACAACAGGCAGAATGTCCACCAATTATTTCCTGGATTGCGTGTCCATGGTTAATGAGCATGTGCTGTGTTGAGGACCGTTCCGGGTTTAGTGCCTATGAGCAGCCATCAGTCAGAACTCATTTACATTTCATTCATTAAGTGACGTCAGAGGATGTACGTGTCAGCGCCGTCGAGAAGATGATACATCGCCGCTTAATATGAAACAACCGACGCAGCATTTTAAAAGTAAAAACGGGCTGTGTGTAAAGCGGGACCCACGGTAAACCACTGCACGTCCCGGCTATCTGTTAATTATATATTAATCACTCTTTCGACAAGATTTTTAAGTCTCAATTGAAAACATTTCTATTTTCATCACAGTATTAACATTGTACATGATTCTGAAGCTTCCGTGGGTTCTTAAAAGAAGTCCATTCATTATCTTCCTTTTTATCGTCTATCAGGGTCGCGGGGGGGGGGGATGGGGATTCCCCCATGCCCATCTAAGGGTGAACGTTTCGGGCGCTGGGCAGATACACCCATAACAGGACGCCAATCCATCACTGGGCACACACTCACTCACACAGACACACTCTATATGGGGCAATGTGGGGAACTCAATTGACTTGATCCATGTTTTTGAACTGTGAGAGGAAACCGGAGAACCCGGAGGAAACCCACTCGGACACGGGGAGAGCATGGAAACTCCACCCAGATTGGGTTTCGAACCGGGAATCCCTAGCGCTGAGAGGAGAACATGCAAACCACAAAACCAAGGCTTTAAACCCATACAATTAAAAAAGAGGGTGTCAAATAATGAGACAAACCGAGTTTTATAGAATTCAATATTCAGCCATCATCGTCTGCTTTATCCTCTACTAGGGTCGCAGGGGGTTCCCCATGCCCATCCAGCGGAGAAAGTCTCGGGCACTGGGCACACACTCACACACACACACACACACACACACACACACACTCTATATGGGACAATTTGGAGAACTCAATTGACTTGATTCATGTTTTTGGACTGTGGGCGGAAACTGGAGAACCCGGAGGAAACCCACGTGGACACGGGGAGAACATGGAAACTCCACCCAGATTGGGATTTGAACCTGAAATTCCTAGTGCTGAGAGGCGATCATGCGTATTTATGAATCCAACCCTGATTTTTTTTGTGATGGTGTGTTTTTAAGCATTTTATTAAGGTAATAAAGCACTGGAGGTCGTTCTGTACTGCATCAGGCCTAATGACGCCTCTTTCCTGTGATTTATTCACAGTAATGCTGCCTTCTTGTAGCTTATTGCTGTATCACAGACCTCGCCGGCCCACAGGCCGCACTCACGACGGCACTGAATCAGCGAGAGTTTGTAAAGCGTTCATCTCTGAAACGCTTCGAATGCTGCGCCTATTGATTTTCCTGCGCTGTCCGCGACTATAAATACCCATTAATAAGCGCCGCGTTACCAGCAGCTGGCGTCTCCGCGTCACCTGCCTGCACCGTATTTCAACGCGCTGCGGTGCTGATGAAGCGAGACCGGCCGCCGCCGCCACCGAACCGCTGAACTCAATTAAGGCTCTTTTCACATCCATGTCAGTCTCTGCTTCTCTGAGCACAGTCACCTCATCCAGCACATTTTCTCTTATTATGAGATGGTGTGAGAGCGTGACATGCTGCACATTTTACTTCTTGACCGACGTGAGGGGAGTTCGTCGAGGTGCCGGGCTCCTGGCTCTTGGGTCCGAGTCGTGTGTTGATGTGATTGGTATCTGAGGGCGCCGCCCTCCTCCTCGTCCCTCTGCCGAGGTGGAAACCGGGTGATGAGGTGAGAATGACATGACCAGCTCAGACATGTATCCCGAGATGACCCCTGTGTTGACATAGGCGACCATGTTTACATCTATTAAACAAACCATAGGGCTCCATTTTAATTATCTTTAGCGAGACATCAATCTGGGTGGAGTTTCCATGTTCGCCCCGTGCAACTCTAAATTGCCCCTATCTATATAGCCTCAATGGTGGCTTGGTGGTGGGCACGTAGGCCTCTTAGTGGTGGAGATCCAGGTTCGAATCCCAATCCGGGTGGAGTTTCCATGTTCTCCCCGTTTCCTCCGGGTTCTCCGGTTTCCTCTCACAGTCCAAAGACATGCATTTAAGGAGAATTGGCCGTTTTAAATTGCCCCTATCTAAATAGCCTCAATGGTGGCTTTGTGGTGAGCACGTCTGCCTGATCTGGGTGGAGAATGTTCTCCCTGTGTTTGTGTGGGTTTCCTCGGGGTTCTCCAGTTTCCTCCCACAGTCCAAAAGCATTGATATAAGGTGGGTGGTCAACTGGCCCAACAGGGGCAAGAACGTTTCAAACGTTGGGCAGATACACCCACACAGGGGCAATTTAGAGCAGCCTACTTACCTTGAATCTACGTTCTAAGACTGTGAGAGGAAGCCAGGGAATGCCGAGGGAGTCCACACCGACAAGGGGAGAACATGGAAACTCCACCCAGATTAGGATTTGTACCCCTCCACCACATTCAGTCGTCTGTTTAATATCGATAAAGCCAGGGATCTTGATCCTGGTGTTATAGCCCCCCCGCCCACGTTATCTGCCCGTCTTCCTTACGATGATTAATATGAGACTGGGTTTCCTCCCGTCAGTCCGCAGCTCTGAGAGTAATAAATGTCAACGCAATTAAAGTGCGAATGGCATGAGGCTGAAACAGACGAACGAACAGCGCCGGCTCCGTCAGTGACACCTGAGTAATTATCTCCTCCTTTTCATTTTAATGGCCTCACCATCACTGATCCCTGTAACTACAGACCGGCAGCCACAATTACCAATGGGGCTAATAACGGCACGGCTAACACCTTTACCCTATTACACAAAATAACACCAAATCAATTAATAACCATATTAATAACACAATCTGATTTATACCACCACACATTCATATGGAATTATAATAATAATAATAATACATTTCTTTTATATAGCGCTTTTAGGGACCTCAAAAACGAATAGAGCAATAAATCATGAAAACACACAAGACATTAAACATTAACACAGTTATACAATATGAAAAGCAAAATAAAAAATCAGAAAGAGAAATAAAATATCAACATAAATTGAATTAAAGGTTAAAAGCGATCAGAAACAGATGGGTTTTAAGAAGTGATTGTATAAGTAAAGTGAAAAGTAAGAAGTGATTGTATAAGAAGTGATTTTAAAGTAGACAGGTCGGAGGTATCACGTAAAGTTTTAGGGAATTATGCAGCTTTAAGCATTAAATATAAAATGAGGATCTGTTTAGTTGCATTACATACAGTTACATGTTTAATAACTTTGTGTGTGGGTGTGTGTGTGTGTGTGTGTGTGTGTGTGTGTGTGTGTTCCCTATATCACACCTTTTGCTTTGATTACCACAACATTTAACTTGCACTTCGAGACCCTGCACAGATTTATTAAAGCAATAATATACTCGCAGTTGTGCGTTATTGTGAATAGATCATAGGGTGGCGCTGTTGTTAGGCCCAACACCAAGCGGAGGACAGTTACACCTCTTTTCCGTGATTTATCCACAATAATACACAAACTCAAGAGCCGTATTGCTTTGATAAAACGGCTATAATACAAACAAGGTTTTATTCATGAATGCGTTAATTAAAGACAAAATCATTAATAATCTGGTCTTCCGTGATGTAATCTAGTCCAAGTAAACGCTGATGTAACTATTAATAAGTGCCATCTAGTGGCCATATTACAGAACACAATTTATAAACAACAGCTACAGCAGGTTGAGTGTTCATCTGGAATCGGCTCGCTGTTTATCCATCCATCCATTATCTTCAGCTTTATTCTCTATTAGGGTCACAGAGGGTTCTCCATGCCCATCCAGGGGAGAACGTTTCGGGTGCTGGGCAGATACACCCAGGACAGGACACCAATCTATCACTGGACACACACACACACACTAAATAGGGGCAATTGGGAGAATTCAAATTGACCTTGATCCATGTTTTTGGACTGTGGGAGGAAAACGAAGAACCCAGAGGAAACCCACACGGACACGGGGAGAACATGGGAACTCCACCAAGATTGGGATTCGAACCAGGAATCCCTAGCGCTGAGAGGAGAACATGCTAAACCACTAAGCCACTATGCTGCCACATGGTACATGATTAAATGTGTTGTAAATCATGCAGTGTTTTAAATGTGAAGCAGAGGTTTGATTGTCAATAATGTCATGGCAGGACAAACATCTCAGCCAATCAGAATATGGAACTTTAATTACCTGTTTCACAAATACTTTACAAACCACCAAGACGCGGCTGAAGCTATCTCTCAACCGCTCTGTGGTTCGAGCAGCAGCACAGTGATTGGTGGAGAGACTGATTGGTGATTCATGGGGGAAACTCATCTTTAAGTGATGAGGATGTTGTTTTGTTGGGTCTATTTAAATTTTTCCTTCACAGTTAGTCAAACGAAGTTCCCTTTTCCACCAAGAAGTGACCGATTCCACATAAACTAAGGCTCGCAGCATGTGCATCATAACTATCCTGGATGAGAAGGGGTTGGTGTACTCACTCAAAGTGCGCTTGCTGTCTTTAGTTGGCGAGAAGGTCAGTGAAGCTCGATATTCATGCAAAGCTGAATGGCAGGTCTAATGTGTGCCGGACAGACCAGAGTGGCATTAACGAGGCATCGCAGGAAGATGCTGAGGTTCGGATCGGCAGCCTGATCTCTGTAAGACTGATCAGCTTCACCTTTTACACACCCTGCAACCAATTTGCTTCTTCTGCCTCTCTCTCTTTCTCTCTCTCGCTCACTCACTCACACACCCACAGACCCTGTGTGTGTGTGTTTTATTCTCTGCTGAATGGCTGTCACCACACAGAGATAGGGGTGAACAGCTAACGGCCAGCCTATCAGTGCAGTTGTCAGCAATAATCGCAGAAAAGTGCTTTCTCTCTTGCTCTGTGTGTGTGTGTGTGTGTGTGTGTGTGTGTGTGTGTGTGTGTCCATGTCCTCCAAGAGTTCACACAAGGTAAATAACTCGCAGTCTTCAGATGCCCCTTAGACATTTGTGAGTGATGGAGCTCAAAATGAAAAGTCATATTGCTTTACAGCTCCAGAAGTAATGTACTGCATAAGGAAAGGGCATTTTCTATTTCTTTCGGTAATTGGCTGGTAAAGTGTGACATTGGCTTGAATTCAACTGCAAAACATTTGCATATAAACACATTTGAAATGCAGCCTGCGTCGGCATGTGGAAATTTATATCTTTTGCTTTACAACATATGCGTCTGCAACCTGTTTGTTTTATGCGACTGATTCTTAAAATCCACTGACTGTTCTTTATTTTTACAATTAAATGTTTGAAGAAGTTACAATTACATAATAACATTAGGTTTCCTTGGTTCAGATTGGCTTTCGGATATGCACGCCTGCAAGGCTGCGCTGTAGTTCTAGAGTGAGCCGTATGATGGAAACGAAATAATGGTTTGATTATTTGTGTAGAATTTTAAATAATGTTCTTTTAATGCTTATTAAACTGTGCATTTAACTTTAGGGCGGCACGGTGGCATAGTGGTTAGCACGTTCTCCTCTCAGCGCTAGGGATTCCTGGTTCGAATCCCCATCTGGGTGGAGTTCCCATGTTCTCCCCGTGTCTGCGTGGGTTTCCTCCGGGTTTTCCGGTTTCCTCCCACAGTCCAAAAACATGGATCAAGTCAAGTGAGTTCTCCAAATCGCCCCATATAGAGTGTGTCTGTGTGAGTGAGTGTGTACCCAGAGATAGATTGGCGCCCTGTCCTGGGTGTATGTGCCCAGCGCCCGAAACGTTCTCCCCTGGATAGGCATGGGGAACCCCACCGCTACCCTAATAGAGGACAAAGCGGGAGATAATGAATGAATGAATGAATAAATGAATTTAACTTTAGGTGTCCTTGGTTCGGATTGGCTGCAAGGTTATGCTGTAGTTATAATGTGAGCCATATGATGGAAACAAAATGATGGTTTGATTATTTGTGTAGAATTTTTTAAATTATTTTAATCCTTATTAAAGATTCTGAATTTTTACATTTGGTTATGTTCATGTAACCTGCAGTAACACCTTCAAAACACCAGAGGTCTCCAGAATTTACTTCTTAATTAACCAAGGACGACAATAGGGATAATAAGGGTTATATTGGTAAAAGGATGCTAATGATGGAGGCAGGTGGTGGGGAGGAACATGCCGGTGATTGGGGGTGACGGGGCAAAGTGTCATGGATTCCAATGATGACATCACGTTGTATAGATTGTATTAATTCTTATATGTTTGTATCCTTTGAAAAGTCTTAGATAGAGCAAACATACTCACAACCTCATTAGGTTGTAACGCAACACAATGGGATGGGGGGATGGGGGGTGGGGGTTAGGTGGGGGGTTCAACTGGCCCATCAAGGGAGAACGTTTCGGACACTGGGCAGATACAGCAAGGACAAGGTGCCAATCAATCACTGGGCACATTTACTCACATACACACACACACACTGTATAGGGGCAATTTAGAGCATCCTATTTACCTTGAATTTATGTTTTTAGACTGGGCCAGAGGGTGCCAAGGAAGCCCATGCCCACAAGGGGGAGGATGAAAACTCCACCCTGATCAGGATTCAAACCTGACTATAATGCATTATGAATACCGTATTCATACATTGTTACTATTTCGACTGTTGAACGTTTTCTAGAGACCAGAGTCATAAAACAATAATGTTCTCCTCTGAATGGGCATGGGAAACACGCCCACCCTCACGACCCTTGTAGAGGATTAGGTGGTTGATGATGGGATGAGATATAATGGAACACGAGTTTATTACCTTCACTTGACCTTAATGGTGGGCGGCACGGTGGCTTACTGGTTTGCATGTTCACCTCTCAGCGCTAGGGATTCCCGGTTCGAATCCCCATCTGGGTAGAGTTTCCATGTTCTCCCTGTGTCCACGTGGGTTTCCTCCGGATTCTCCGGTTTCCTCCCACAGTCCAAAAACATAAATCAAGACGATTGAGTTCTCCAAATTGCCCCATATAGAGTGTGTCTCTGTGAGGGAGTGTGTGCCCAACGATGGCTTGGCACCCTGTCCTGGGTATATCTGCCCAGCGCCCGAGACGTTCTCCTATGGATGGGCATAGGGAACCACACCACGACTCTAATAGAGGATAAAGCGGAAGATAATGGATGGATGGATGGATGATCTCAATGGTTTCTGTTATGAAACCTTTATAAACTCTATATGTAGCATCACATGGTAAGAAAACGAGTTTTGTAAAGTTGGTCTAACCCAAGAGGTGTCTCCATCTCTTGTGCGTGACGAATGGATTAGCTTGCCTCCATCAGAACGGTGGCGTGTGGAGGCGGTGCAGGACCGGGGTGATGAGGAACGTTTTAAACACTTATTAAATCATGCACTCGTTTATTCCTTCATTCTCTCTTTTTTTTTTAATGCTCGAACAGGCTGCAGCACTGCAGCATGCTTCACGCCGTGACCTCAGCTGAGCCGCTGTGAGAGTAGGCCCCGCGTAAAAGCCCCGAGAAAGCGCCAACCCATCAGCGAAAATTATGCAGGGAACGCCGAAAGCTATTCAAATCACACAGCAGTGAGTAATTGATACGCAGGCCGCAGTCTCACGGGGAACATTCAGCCAGCTCTGGCTGCATCTGTCAGGTGACGTAATGTTTGGGACGCGGCAGCGGCGTGACGCACGGTGCCAATTTGCATTGGGGGTTAACGACTGATGGCTCACCGACGCTTCAGTGCACTGCTTTTCCTGTGAAGCCAAACTCCTGGCATGAGGTTCTCCATCCATCACTGGAGTGATGTGAACAAGACGAAGTGCATTTAGAAAAGCAAGAGTGAGGGTACGAGAGGGAAGATAGACATGAGTTTGTTTGGATTGGTTCCACCATTTTGCAGGGGTGAACGCCGCGGAGTGAGAATGAGCTCCTTGGTGAGGTGGAACCACCAGGCGGCAATCATCTCCAGAGCGAAGTGAACGAACCGGAGAGTATTTTAAAAAGATAGAGTGAAGGTACGAGAGAGAAGATAGACATGAGAGACATGAGTTTGCTTGGTAGAGGCATAAGTTTTCTTGGTAGAGACATGAGTTTGTTTGGATCGGTTCCACCATTTTGCAGGGGTAAACGCAGCGGAGTGAGAATGAGCTCCTCGGTGAGGTGGAACCACCAGACGACAATCATCACTAGAGTAAAGTGAACAAGCCGGAGAGTATTTAATAAAGATAGAGTGAAGGTAGGAGGGGAAAGATAGACATGAGAGACATGAGTTTGCTTGGACTGGTTCCACCATGTTGCAGGGATGAACACCACGGAGAGAGAATTAGCTCCTCGGTGAGGTGGAACCACCAGACGACAATCATCACTAGAGTAAAGTGAACGAGCCAGAGTGTATTTTATAAAGATAGAGTGACGGTAAGAGGGGCCAGATCCAGAGATGGTCCTGTAGATCAGAGTCAGTGTCTTATACTGAATGCAGCAGCTACAGGGAGCCAATGGAGAGAAATGAGTAATAGAGATATGAGTTCACTCGAGTTGGTTGAATACGAGTCGAGCTGAAGAGTTCTGAATCAGTTGTAGAGGTCTATTTGTGGAAGCTGTGAGACCGGCAAGCAATGCATCAATCAAGCCGGGATAGGCTGAGGGCTTGGACTGTGGAGCCGTCAGTTTGGAAGGTCAGGTCGTGATGGAGGCGGCATGGTGGTTTAGTGGTTAGCACGTTCTCCTCTCAGCACTAGGGATTCCCGGTTCGAATCCCCATCTGGGTGGAGTTTCCATGTTCTCTCTGTGTCCGTGTGGATTTCCTCCGGGTTCTCCGGTTTCCTCCCACAGTCCGAAAACATGGATCAAGTCAGTGATAGATTGGTGTCCTGTCCTGGGTGTATCTGCCCAGCGCCCTAAACTTTTTCCCCTGCATGGGCATGGGGAACCCCCCCCCCCCCAACCCTACTAAAGGATAAAGTGGAAGATAATGGATGGATGGTCGTGATGAATTGAAGATTTAGCTGGGATTATGAGATGCTCTGTTTTTGTGAAATTTAATTTGAGATGACGGGCCTTCATCCGAACAGATAGGTCGGTGGGGCGGCACGGTGGCTTAGTGGTTAGCATGTTCTCCTCTAAGCACTAGGGATTCCCGGTTCGAATCTCCATCTGGGTGGAGTTTCCATGTTCTCCCTGTATCTGCGTGGGTTTCCTCCGGGTTCTCCGGTTTCCTCCCACAGTCCAAAAACATTGATCAAGTCAATTCTCCAAAATTGCCCCATATAGAGTGTGTCTGTGTGAGTGAGTGTGTGTCCAGTGATAGATTGGTGCCCTGTCCTGGGTGTATCTGCCCAGCGCCCGAGACGTTCTCCCCTGGATGGGCATGGGGAACCCCCCCGTGACCCTAATATAGGATAAAGAGGAAGATGATGGATGGATGGATATGATGGGAACACACGGCGACACCTGGGTGACGGGCGGCTGCTGGGATTCATGAAGCTCCCGTTAGTAGCTTGTTAAAATCCCCGTTTCGCAATGTGTAATAAATTGGTCGGCTGTTCTTCTTGAAGTGAAATTGCTACTTGTCACACTCAATGCACGTTGATTGCGGCTACGGAGTGGGCCGCGATGGAGAATGAGGATTTGTCTATGGAGGCTATTTGGTGGATGGCTGCATTTGCTGTTATGTGTCACTGTAAGTGAGTTAATTACAGATGAACAATAATAGATGGCAGATGGTAGCACTGTGACTCACATGTCAGAGCCCTCCAACGCTCTCTCTCCTCTCCACCCTGCCCACCTCCCCCAGGAGTGCAGCTCCGTCGCAGCCTCCATTATGCTGGCAACAGAAAATGCCCTCCGTGCCATTATTATACCCAATTTATATTATAAAGCAGGACAGATAATCATATGTTCCAGGCGGCTCCGAGCTGAACATTACCGGAGTGACATGCTAATATTATTGCTGGTCTGAGTGCAGCGTGCTTATTTTTTTTTTATCTCCACAGATACGACAGTCCATCACAGACAGAAGGCTGTAGTGTCAGACA
Organism: Corydoras maculifer; assembly: GCA_019802435.1. Classification (NCBI taxonomy): domain Eukaryota; kingdom Metazoa; phylum Chordata; class Actinopteri; order Siluriformes; family Callichthyidae; genus Corydoras; species Corydoras maculifer. The sequence continues at coordinate 837,513 of JAFMOD010000104.1, read as the reverse complement.
TCTGCTTCCAGACAGACATAACGAGCCTGATGGACTTCGGAACCACAGACACCTCGTTGGACAGAGGTACATTCACAGAGCGCTCGGCCTTTTTAAGCATTCAGACAGCGTTGTTGCTCAGACGGTGACTATGCGTCAAATGAAGCCTTTAAGACGAGACACAATAGCCGGGTTCCATTCTGCGTCGGCGCCTGATGTCCGTCGCAGCAGCAGGAGTAACCGAAATGGGGTTCTTTAACAGCGTGAAACTTCAGGAGAACGTCCAGGGCATTCGGCGTTTTGCAGGGGTCATACCTGTTGATGGGAGGAATCTTTAAAACCTGTGTGGGGCAGATTTTCATCTGCTCTTGAAGATGTTTGAGACAACCTTGGACTTACATTTACTGCACAATGAATCATTTTCATGTTTTAATCAAAGAGCAGTGGTGAAGTGGTTAGCATGTTCTCCTCTCAGCGCTGGGGATCCAGATTCAAAACCTGCTCTGGGTGGAGATATATATGTATGTATATTAATATTGTATTTTATATTATTATCTTCCACTTAGTCCTTTTATTGGCTCCCAGGGGTGGGGGCCCATCCAGGGAGAACATTTTGGACGCTGGGTAGATACACCCAGGACCAATCCATCACTGGGCATGCATTCACACACTATATAGGGGCAATTAGAGCAATTGACCTTGAATCCATGTCCAAAACCCGGAGAAACAGGTAAAAATGCATATTATATATATATATATATATATATATATATATATATATATATATATATATATATATATATATATATATATATATGCACACATACTGAGTGCATCCCTCCCTCACCCCTGGGACCCTATTATAGTATTGAGAGAAAGATAATGAGATGAGATGTATATATACACACACACACACGTACATGTGTGAGTGTGTGCCCAGTAATATATTGGCGTCCTGTCCTGGGTGTGTCTGCCCAGCGCCCAAAACGTTCTCCCCTGGATGGGCATGGGGAACCCCCCTGCGACCCTTGTAGAGGACAAATTGGAAGAAAATTAGATATTATTATTACTTATATATATATATATATGTATATATATATGCATGTGTGTGTATGTATATATACACTGTATGTATGTATGTATGTATATATATATATATATATATATATATATATATATATATATTCATTCATTCATTCATTCATTATCTCCCGCTTATCCTCTATTAGGGTCGCGGTGGGGTTCCTCATGCCCATCCAGGGGAGAACGTCTCGGGCGCTGGGCAGATAGACCCAGGACAGGGTGCCAATCCATCGCTGGGCACACACTCACTCACACAGACACACTCTATAGGGGGCAATTTTGAGAATTCAATTAACTTGTTCCATGTTTTTGGACTGTGGGAGGAAACCGGAGAACCCGGAGGAAACCCACGCAGACACGGGGAGAACATGGAAACTCCACCCAGATGGGAATTCGAACGGGGGATCCCTAGCGCTGAGAGGCGAACGTGCTAACCACTAAGCCACCGTGCCATATATATATATATATATATATATATATATATATATATATATATATATATATATATATATATATTTATATATATATATATATATATATTTATATATATATATATATATATATATATATATATATATATATATATATATATATATATATATATATATATATATATATATATATATATATATATATATATATATATATATATATATATATTGTATATGTAGGTGCGTGAGTGTGCACGATTTCTGACTGCTCATTGACCTCATGCGGGCCGATCAGAGACAGCCATCGTGCCCCAGGGCTGTAAAACACTCAGGTCTGCTCTGAACTCTACATTATTTTATTTAGTTTCTCTGTTTTTTATATAAACGAATAAAGCATTCTGTTTGCTTTCTGTTGGAAAAATTGTAAGTTCTTTCAAAGATCTGTGACTGGCTCGTCTCCTCCCCTGACCTTCCAAACTGTCTTAAAGGAAGGACAGAAATATCCACAGACACTTTCAAATCGTCGAGGGCCTTTCCCAAAATAGTAAAAACTTTTATAGCTGCAGAGGCAGACGGAGTTAAAGTGCGATGTTGTTAATTCCCCTGTAGGTCTGATGTCTGATGATGTGTCCTGCTGTTCTGTTATTCTGTTGTCCTATCCCGATCCCTGTTCCTTTGTTCCCAGCCCATTTCATACATCGTAACGGTACCTCGTCTTATCTAATGGTTTCAGAACACTGTGTGGTTCTGCGTTATCTTCTTTTTGTCATATTCGGGTCCATGGCCTCTAAATGTCTGGAACTTGTTCCATCCAAACCTCATCTCTGTCATTATAGAGTTCCTGTTATGTCCGGCTCTGTTCCAATCTGTCTTGGTTCTCAGTTTTATTCTTTGTTGTGGATGTAAAATCACTGTATTTATGATGTATAGATCGTTATTTTAAAGCTTCAGGATCTTTCTTTCTTCAGGCTGATAAAAGAACAGAAAAGCCTTATATGTTCCGCAAAGTGCTTCAGAGCGATGGGGTCACGGCGGGTCAACAGCAGCTGCCTTTTTCCGTCTGATTTCAGCTTCACGTTGATGAATCAGTTTCAATAAGAGAATGTCTGTAACTCTCAAAAAGCTTGTGTGAAGAGCCATTCAGTTTAATATGTTTATATATATAGCGAGAGAGAGAACCTGTCAAAAGTTTGGACACGCCCCCTTTCTGTTCCACTTTTTGTCCATGTTCTCAGTTCCACTTCCTGTAAAGATGGACTTTGTAGTTCTCCAATTCCAGACTGTAGTCCATCTGTCTGGGTTCTACAGTACATACTGTGTACGTCCCCTTTACTCTGTTCTAATGGTCAGAACCCCAATAGTACCACCACAGAGCAGGGGTTATTTGCTTGGTGCATTATTCCTATTCCAGCAGTGTCACTGAGGTGGAGAAATGAAACTCCAGCAGCACTGCTGCACTAAAACCCCCTCACCACATCAGTGTCACTGCAGAACTGACAGTAAACAATCCACCACCCAAATTAGACCTGTTCTGTGATGCTCCTGACCAACAGAGAACCAACAGGGGACTAAAAACACCAAAGAACACAGATGGGCTGCAGTCTGGAATTGGAGAACTACGAAGTCCATTTATATGATAAGTGGGAGACATAGAAGGGGGCGTGTCCAAATGTGTGTGTGTGTGTATGTATGTATGTATGTATATATGTGTGTGTGTATATATATATATATATATATATATATATATATATATATATATATATATATATATATTAGTCAGAGGTTCTGCTTCCTCAGGCTCTATGAAAACTCTGTCTCCTAATCACATTCAGGCAGAAATGCTGAGCTGGTTCATGTAAAGTAAGAGTGTTGAGACAGTTTTAGAAACTTTAGTGCTGAATTACTGGCAGGTTGCTATTTCCTCAAATATTGAGTTGTTAAAAACCCGTTCCTGGGGGTATGGGACTGTAGGAGGTCATTACCTCCAGCTTTAGATTGATATCAGCTTTGTTCCAGGACTCACGTTGACGGACGGATGAAAGGCTGCGGCGTTGTTACTCTTTCATACGTCTTTGTTTGTTCCAGCTCAGACGAGCTGGCGATGCGAGACTCCCGGCGGAGCCTCCTTCAGTCCGTCACCAGACAGGTGCTCTTTGCTCGGTCTCCTGGGACGCTAATACGATTCCGGCGTCCGAATGGACGGCTTGCCGCATGTTTGGGTTTGTTTGTGTCTGTACTTGAGTTGTTTTGTCAGGGAATGAGGAGCCTAAGTGGTCGGACCTGCGATGAATTCATGTGGCAGCCTTGGTGGACGGGTGGATTAGGCTAAAAGGGCTGTGAAAAACAGCGAGGGGTTGAAGTGAGTGGCATTAAGGCTTTTGAGTGGTTTCCTCCACACTATGAGATGAGAGCCTTGAGCGAGACACCATCAGAGCTGGTTGTATAAAGTGTGAACGCACCGTTCCGTCTTTTATCTGACTGCATTACCAGCGTGTCCCTGTGTGAGTGCATGAGGCCAGAGCCTGAAACGGTAATGCCTGTGAGGATGAGGACGATGAGGCTGAAGACAGTGCATGTCTTTCAAACCTCTATGAACTGGAAATGAGCCAGGTGTGGTTTCTAGCATCTCCAGCCATTAGATGGGGCAAAAAGATCATGAATAATAACACTTTCTATGAATCCAGTATTCATAACGCATTAATAAAGCATTTCTATTGCTTTATAACATTTTTCATAAGTCCTTGTTTAAGTTGTAGTTTAAGTAATTTATTTATGGAGTGTTTTTTTATAATAGCACATTTGTCACATAGCAGCTTTACAGAGTTATAAGCCTTTAAACCCCCAAAGAGCAAACTGAAGAGACAGTGGCAAGACAAAACTCCCTGTTATGTTGATATTTTCAGGAAGAAACCTTGTGAGGACCGAGGCTCAGTGGGGGACTCATGGCAGTGATGTGATGGCAGTGATGTGTGAAGCGATGTGTGATGGCAGTGATGTGATGTGTGATGGCAGTGATTTGTGATTAGATGGCAGTGATTTGATGGCAGTAATGTGTGTTGTGATGGCAGTGATGTGTGATTTGATGGCAGTG
>JAFMOD010000104.1:794295-807238 GCA_019802435.1 Corydoras maculifer | reverse complement strand
AAAAAGTGTTAAATGGCCTGTTCTGGCTTAGAGTCTGAGGTCAGGCGGCTTGGCTGGGTTTCTGCAGGAGAGATGCTGCGTGTTTTTATTCCATACAAAGCTCCTTCCTTCACTTATCAATAAAAGAGCACATGCTCGGGTTTTATTACCCAAGATCCCGTCTTCAGTTGCACTTTTGCAGCATGGTCATGTTTGTCCAAATGATTTTTCGCTGCCTTGAGAAGTTCCTGCTCTGTGTGTCATAAAAAAATGATGGAGCTTTTGTCCCGAGCACATCATCCACCTCCTCACCTTATCCACCTCCTCACCTCCTAAAACTCCATGTCCTCCCATTCCTGAAAATTTGCACCTGCACACAATTTCTCCTAAATTGGTTTATTTAGTCTCTTTGCGGGTGGCACGGTGGCTTAGTGGTTAGCATGTTCTCCTCTCAGCTATAGGGATACCCGGTTCAAATCTCAATCTTGGTGGAGTTTCCATGTTCTCCCCGTGTCCACGTGGGTTTCCTCTGGGTTCTCCGGTTTCCTCCCACAGTCCAAAAACATGATTCAAGGTTGATTTAAATTCTAAATTGCCCCATATAGAGTGCTTGTGTGTGTCAGTGTGAGTAATCGTGTACCTAGTGATAGATTTGCCCCCTGTGCTGGGTGTATTTGCCCAGAGCGTGAAATGTTATCCCCGGATGGGCATAAAGAACCCCACCCCCCCACCCCTGTGACTCTAATAGAGGATAAAGCTGAAGATAATGGATAGATGGTCTCTTTGCTTGCTTTTGGTTCCTTTGGTTCTCATCCGGGCGGCACGGTGGCTTAGTGATTAGCATGTTCTCCTCTCAGCACTAGGTATTACCGGTTCGAATCCCAATCTGGGTAGAGTTTCCATGTTCTCCCCGTGTCCCCGTGGGTTTCCTCCAGGTTCTCCTTTTTCTGCCCACAGTACAAAAACATGATTCAAGGTCAAATTGAATTCTAAATTGCCTTATATAGAGTGTTCGTGTGTGTCTGTGAGTGAGTGTGTACCCAGTGATAGATTGCGCCCTGTCCTGGGTGTATCTGCCCAGCGCGTGAAATGTTCTCCCCGGATGGGCATCCCCCAACCCCCATGACCCTAATAGAGGATAAAGCTGAAGATGGATAGATGGATAGATGGTCTCTTGCTTTTGGTTCTCATCCATGTTGCAGACCTCCGTGTTCTCCTTAGTGCTGGTTTGGTATTTCGGCCTGTTGCGTTCTATCTCTCCTCTTCTCATGAGGTACCATATTCTAAAAATTACAATGTATATTTTAAAAACTATATATTTATCAGGTTTGTATGTGCAGGGTCTAATGGCTGAGCTGAGCTTCTGATCAGTGCAGCAAGCATGTTATTGTGAATAGTAATAACAGCCCTGTGAGTGTGTATATGAGGGGGGTACACAGTGCGATGCATGCAGCTATTTTTGCCCTGTGATATTTCCTTTTGAGATTTTTTCCCTTTCTGATTTAATGATAATGTTCTGAATGGCGGTTCTAGCAGAGCACAGATCTCAAATGTAACCTTGCTGTGAATATACCCCCCCCCTCAGATGATGGCATTTTGAAAGCCACTAAACCTCTGAGTATAAAGCTTTTGACAGCCTGTTTACGTCAGGAGTGCAGAGCTCTTGATTTCACACAGAGCAAAGGAAACATGAACAGCATTAATCATAAGTTTCATTATATATGTTTTTATATATCCATCCATCCATCCATCCATCCATTATCATTTGGGTCACGGGGGGGTTCCCATGCCCATCCGGGGAAGAAAGTTTCAGGTGCTCGCAGATACACCCAGGACAGGGCGCCAATCTATCCCTGGGCACACACTCACTCACAGAGACACTCTATATGGGGCAATTTGGAGCATTTAATTGACCCGGATCCATGTTTTTAAACTGTGGGAGGAAACTGGAGAACCCGGAGGAAACCCATGCGGACATGGGGAGAGCATTTAAACTCCACCCAGATTGGGATTTGAACCTGGAATCCCCAGCGCTGAGAGGAGAACATGCTAACAACTAAGCCAACGTGCCGCCCTGTTGTAATATCCATCCATTATCTTCCGCTTTATCCTATATTAGGGTCGTGGGGGGGTTCCCATGCCCATCCAACGTTTCGGATGCTGGGCAGATACACCCAGGACAGGATGCCATTCTATCACTGGACACACACTCACTCACACAGACACACTCTATATGGGGCAATTTGTAGCATTTAATTGACCCTGATCTATGCTTTTGGACCGTGGGAGGAACCCGGAGGAAACCCACACAGACACAGGGAGAACATGGAAACTCCACCCAGATTGGGATCCGAACCGGGAATCCCCAGCACTGAGAGGAGAACACTAAGCCACCATACCGTGCTGTTTATATATATATATATATACATATATATAGTGCCAAGCACTCTTTACATTAGTACCTCGAGTTCTAAGTCTGAAAGAACAAGCCAAAGCGATAGTGTGTGTCAGTAATGCATGCCTGAGTGTAATAACCTTAAGAAAGTGTAATTTATTATGACATGCGTCGCTCTTTATTGCCGCCGTGGTGTGTAAGTACAGGTACTGCGGCGCAATTATGAGGCTGAACGTCATTCCTGCGCTCACACGCCGGAGTTTCGTCTATAAGTCACTCACTGACTGTGCTGTAATTTCCTAAAACCTACTTATGGGAACGCAGGGGAAGGCCGAATCCTTTTAAGCCGCTTTTTTGTCTTCATTTGGAAAATGGGCTTCGTCCAAAGAATAGCGCAATCTAAAACCTCTGCACCATCATTGTTCATAATTACTACGTTTCCTCTCTCCCTGTAGTTCTCATGTTAACTCTGGATTTCCTCCACTCTCTCCATCTCTCTCTCTCTCTCTCTCTTTCTCCAGTGCTGCTGAGGGAAGAAGTGGCTCAGCTCCAGGAGGAAGTGCACCTCCTGAGGCAGATGAAGGACATGTTGAGTAAGGACCTGGAGGAGACGCAGGGCTGCTCGGCCAACGCACTGTCTGCCACCGAGCTCCGCGTGCAGCTGGCGGAGAAGGAACACGAGCTGGACCGCGCCAAAGAAGCCTTACAAGGTGTGGACACTGCATGCACAGACACGGCGGCGGGACGAGCATCTCGTTCTGACTGCGCTGATGCAGGCAGGGGGCGGTGTGCTAATGCACCCGGTACACAGCAGCGACGCGCTTCAAAGGTCACCGCAGCGTCTCTTATCATCTGAAAGTGCTTGGCATCTCAGACCTTTTCAGATCTTTTAATGAGAGTGTTAAGCACAACAGCTTTTAAGCTCTTAGTTCACTTACCATCAAATAAATAAAACACAGAGTCATATAAAGTACAGAGTGCGGGGCAGATTTAGTCACTTTGCACACATTCTGTTGGGGAACACGGCATGCTGGGTAAATGTGTAGGCTGGACAGAGCCAATCAGGTGAGACTCATAGATATTCATTCATTCATTCATTTGGTTGGCCATGCCCATTCAGGTGAGAACATTTTGAGCGCTGGGCAGATACACCCCAATCTATTGCTGGGCAAACAGACACTTCATGGGGCATTTTAGAGCATATAATTAACCTTACATCCATGTTTTTGGACTGTGGGAGGAACCCAGAGAACCTGAAATACAGCCATGAGGACACAGGGAGATCGTAGAAACTCCACCCAGATTAGGATTTAAACTAGATCCTTGAGGAGAACATGCTAACCACTGATCCACTGTGTCACCCCCTAATAAATTGCAAAAGGTTTATTATACGTCAACAAAAAATATAATAAAAGATTATATATATATATATATATATATATATATATATATATATATATATATATATATATAATATTTTATTATATCTGCTCTAGTGCCCCAAACGTTCTCCCCTGGATGGACAAAGGCATACATGGATGGATATGTTTATCCCATCTCAGTATATAAGGACATTGGGGGGGGGGGTTCCCATGACCATTCAGGGAAGAACATTTTAAGTGTTGGCTAAACAGAGCGCCCATCTATCGCTGAGCAGACACTTATTCACTCGCACAAACAAACTACTGTATATAGGGGCAATTTAGAGCAGCCAATTCACCTTGAATCCATGTCCATGCCTGACCTCCTGCAAATTATTATTTTATATCCTCTATTTTTTCCTGTCCTGATTCCTTAATTATTCCTCACCTCAACCACCTTCATAACCGCCCTCACGACATCCATTAGGCCTCCTTGACCTTTCTCCTCCACGTCCCACCGGGTGACTCCATCCTCAGGATCATTTTGCTGATGGGAACCTCCTCCCTCCTCTGCACATGTCCAAACCACCTCCACCTTGCCTTCATATCTGTCTCTAAAACATCCTACCTGTGGCGTCCCACTTATAAACTCATTACTGATCTCCACTCCTCTCTCTTCTTCACTCTCCTCTACAGTCTCCACCACGTCGTTCACTCGAGCTGATGGATTTACCTTCATCTGGTTTTTGAGTGATTGATCAGCAGGAAAATAGACTTTACAAACCAAATCACTGAGGCTGATATTGAAACGCAGTCTGTATTGAAATGTAATTCATCTGTTGCTTCGGGGTTTGTTGAAGACACTTGTGTCTCTATAAGCGCTGCTGTGTTTTGATGAGCTTCAAAAGCAAAGTACAAAAGCAGCTTGCTCAACCAAAGCCCATAATGATCTGTGAAGCTTTGTCAACTGTTTGGCTGAAATTATAATGATGCTGGATTTTCAGCTTTAAATACACAGTGAACATCTCCTGTATCATCTCTGATAGAGAGCAAGTGTCATCAGTCTCTCTCTCTCTCTCTCTCTCTCTCTCTCTCTCTTTATATATATATATATATATATATATATATATATATATATATATATATATATATATATATATATATATATATATGTATATATGTGTGTGTGTGTGTGTATTCGTATATACATCTATTATCTTCCACTTTATCCTTTACTAGGGTCGGGGGGGTTCCCCATGCCCATCCAGGGCAGAAAGTTTTGGGTCACACTCACTCACACAGACACACTCTATATGGGGCAATTTGGAGAATTCAATTCACATTGATCCATGTTTTTGGACTGTGGGAGGAAACCGAAGAACCTGGAGGAAACCCATGTGGACATGGGGAGAACATGGAAATTCCACCCAGATTGGGATATGAACTGGGAATTCATAACACTGAGAGAAGAACATGCTAACCACTGTGCCACCCCATGTTTGTGTGTGTATATGTGTGTGTGAATATTATCTCAATATACTGAGTTCAGGGTTTTCTTTATTGTTTTTATTATATTATGTTTTGGTTTGGTGTGTTTGACATTCAGTACAGAATAAAAACATGCAGAAGCGCTTATGAGTTTCCTGTAAAAAAAAAACATTTGGTGCACAGTGCCCCCTAGAGGCCACAGCCTGCTCTGTTCACAGTCTTTTAAAATGTGTCCGTTCCCTCCGTTTGGAAAGTTATTTTGAATCCATTGACGGTAAACCTTTTATTCTGATGTATTTAATTTTTAAGGTGAGTAAGGTTTTTTAGGGTTGGGGTGCAAACTGTGACCTGAGCTCTGAGACCTTTGAGATGTTTAGCATGTTCTCCTCTGAGTACTGGGGATCCAGGTTCGAATTCCCGATCAGGGTGGAGTTTCCATTTTCTTTTGCATTCCATTTGCATGGGTTTCCTCCGGGGTTTTCGGGTTCCTCCCATAGTCCAAAAATATGGATTCAAGGTAAATTGAATGCTCTAAATTGCCCCATATAGAGTGTGTCTGTGGGTCTGCCCAGTGATGGATTGCTGCTCTGTTCTGGGTGTATCTGCCCAACGTCTGAAATATTCTCTCGTGGATGGGCATAACCCCCCCCCCCTTCCCAACCCTAGTAGAGGATAAAGCAGGATATAATCAGTGGATGAATGTTCAGATGGACGTTCAGGCCGTGGAAGCGTCTGTCAGTTGATGGCAGTGAGGTGGAAACCAGCTCATTAGCATTCATTCACAACTCTTATCTTGGAATCTAAAGTCCTGTGAGAAGCGGCTTGTGCAACAGCAGAGTGGTTTATCCCGTCAGTCAGGACGAGGTCTGACACCCAACACCACCACATTTACATTCAACACATTTGCAAACTTTCAAAACAAAACAACTCATCTTTTCTGCTCAAATGAACAAATATGTAAAGCAGCTGTTATTTGTTTAGTTTTTTAGGGCAGTGGTTGCTCAGAGGTTACAGTTCTAGAAGGTTGTCTTGTCTAAAGGTTCATGGCAGCTTAAGCTTATTATATCATTTATTAAATGTCAAAACTGTAAATATAGTTTTATATATTTTGTGTTGTTATATATATATATATATATATATATATATATATATATATATATATATATATATATATATAGGGTGGCACAGTGGCTTAGTGGTTAGCATGTTCTCCTCTCAGCACTAGGGATTTCAGGTTCGAATCCCCATCCGGGTGGAGCTCATATTCTCCCCGTTTCCGCGTGGGTTTTCTCCGGGTTCTCTGGTTTCCTTCCACAGTCCAAAAAAATGGATCAAGTCAATTGAGTTCTCCAAATTGCCCCATATAGAGTGTGTGTGAGTGAGTGTGTGTTCAGTGATAGATTGGTGTCCTGTCCTGGGTGTATCCGCCCAGTGCCCGAAACGTTCTCCCCTGGATGGGCATAGGGAAACACCCCCCCCCCCCTCTGACCCTAATATAGGATAAAGCGGAAGATAATGTATGGATATATATTGGGTGGCATGGTGGCTTAGTGTTTAGTATGTTCTCCTCTCAACACTAGGGATTTCAGGTTCGAATCCCAATCTGGGTGGAGTTTCCATGTCCGCGTGGGTTTCCTCCAGGTTCTCCGGTTTCCTCCCATAGTCCAAAAACATGTGTCAAGGTCAATTAAATATTCCAAATTGCCACATATAAAGTGTGTCTGTGTAATTGAGTGTGTGTCCAGTAATAGATTGGCGTCCTGTCCTGGGTGTATCTCCCGAAACGTTCTCCCCTGGATGTGCATTGGGAACCCCACGCAACCCTGGTAGAGGATGAAGCGGAAGATAATGGATGGATGGAGGATGGGTCTGAGTCTCCATGCCCATTCAGGGGAGAAAGAGATAATTTAGAACAATGCAATGAATCCATTGTATTTAGCAACATCCAATGTGTGTGTGTTTTTTATTTGTGATGTTCATAGCAATGAAGTGTGACCGCAAGAGATTAAAAGCGGAGAAGGCCGACCTGGTGAATCAGATGCAGCAACTGTACACTACACTGGACAGCCGTGAGGAACAGCTGCGGGACTTCATTAGGAACTACGACCAGCACAGAAAGGTAAGCAACCTGTCCTCTGTAATCAGTCATTCCAACTGCACGGTCGTAGCCTCGTGGTTGAGAAACCAGCCTTGCGACCTGAAGGTCCCTGCTTTGATTCCCAGTCCCACCAAATACTACGGCTGAAGTGCCCTTGAGCAAGGCACCTAATGCCAGTTGCTCCCCAGGCACCGTGTACAGGGCTGCCCACCGCTGGGGTGGGGTGGGAACATTACATTTACATTACATTTACATTTAGTCATTTAGCAGATGCTTTTATCCAAAGCAACTTACAAATGAGAACACCACAAGTCAGTATCCATCCATCCATTATCTCCCGCTTTATTCTCTTGTAGGGTCGCGAGGGGGGGGGGGGGGTTCCCCATGCCCATACAGGTGGGAACGTTACAGGAGCTGGGCAGATAGACCCAGTACAGGGCGCCAACCCATCGCTGGGCACACTCACTCACACAAACACACTCTATATGGGGCAATTTGGAGAATTCAATAGACTTAATCCATGTTTTTGGACTGTGGGAGAGAACCCGGAAGAAACCCACGCAGACACGGGGAGAACATGGAACCTCCACCCAGATTGCGATTCGAACCGGGAATCCCTAGCACTGAGAGGAGAACATACTAAACCACTAAGCTACCGTGCCGCCCCACAAGTCAGTAGTTATGAAGAAAACCAGCTATCGTTATGATGTTGCACCACCCCCCACCCCCCCGCCCTTTTTTTTTTTTTTTTTTTCTTTTACAAAAGGTATTTGTTAAAAAGATGTGTCTTTAACACAGGGTTGATACAGCGCCCCAATGGAGCAATAAGGGTAAAGGCTCTTGTTCAAGGACTACATTGGTAACGTCATTGTGGGAATTGAACCCACAACATTTAGATTGACAGCCCAACATCCTAAGCACTGATCTACCACACCCATCAACTGCCACCTGCAGAGGTTTCTGTACTCTTTACCAGCCATCCTGACGCTCCTCTACATGGAGTAGTTAATGCTGTTGTGCTGTTGTGTGCAGGGGAATCTTATATTTACATGAATTAGTTTTTTTTTCTTAGTTAGTTCAAAAAAGTTTCTTTTTTTCAAAAAACCCACCAATCAGCAACCAAATCCACATACGTTAACGTTTACCCCATTAGCAGGCTCCTGTTTATACGATCTACGACAATTCTGATGTTTTCCATGTGCAGTGGGGTTAAGCTAATCACGGCGGGGGGGCTTCTGTCCATCTGTAGGAAAGTGAAGACGCGGTAAAGGCTCTGGCCAAAGAGAAGGACATGTTGGAGAGGGAGAAATGGGACCTGCGCCGGCAGACCAAAGAGGCCACGGAACACGCCAGCCTCCTGCGCTCGCAGATCGATATGAAGGAGAACCGGATCAAAGAGCTGGAGGCTGAACTCACCATGGTGAGCTCCACACAACCAGCGCCCTCTGTTTGAGCGGAGCCTCAGTGACACACCAGATAGTTCATCTCATGAGCAGGATGGAATCATTTCAGGAGCTCCCACACACACACATACTCACAAACACACACAAAGACACACGCATACTCACACACACACATACTCACAAATACACACACACACATACTCACAAATACACATACACACATATTCAAACGCACACATAGACACACACATACGCACACACACAAACACACACACACACATACTCAAAGACACAAACATACTCACAAATACACACACACAGAAAGACACACACACTCACAAATACACACACACATACTCACAAACACACACAGAAACACACACACCCACACAGACACACACATACTCTCACACACACACATACTCACACACATACAGACACACACCTACTCACACACATACTCACACACACAGATACACACCTACTCACACACACACAGACACACATACTTACACATACTCACAGACAAACACACACACATACTTACACATACTCTCACACACACACACATACTCTCACACACACACTGCAGTTTCTTCAGCAGTGATAAGCGAGATGACGGAGTGATGAGATGCGATGGCCTCAGGCTTCCAAATGGATCTACGCCAACATTCAGAACTCTGTAGGCAGATTGGCGGCTGCTGTTCTGGCACATTTCTCCCGCCGCAGACGATGCTAACGGCTTTTCACAGTGCAGTAAATGCATTATTACACTGTTCATTTGCCTAATGTGCCCGTGCTGCGCGCCCGCCCCGCCCACAGCATGTTCTCCCATTAACGTCCGACGACGTCGTTCAGTTAGAAAGCCATTCGAAGTTTGTACACGTTCACCGCTGAGCAGATTTCAAGTCGAGCGACCATTTCACCTTAAATCCTTGTTTTTGGACTGAAGGAAGGAAGGAAACTAGAGAACCTGAATGAAATTGGCCATAGGACCAATATATATAGGGACAATTTTGCCCATATATATATATATATATATATATATATATATATATATATATATATATATATATATATATATATATATATATATATATATATATATATATATGGGCAATTTAGAGCAGCCTATTCACCTTGAATCCATGTTTTTGGACTGTGGGAGGAAACCAGAGAACCCAGAGCAGACACGGGGAGAACATCAAAATGCAACCCAGATTAGGATTCGAACCTGGATCCCCAGCACTGAGTTCAAACGTTCTAGTAGCGGCTACACGTTCTGCAGCCCTGCTGATGGTGATGATGCGCTACAAAGACAGGAGGTCCAGCGAAAAGATGTTAGTCATTAAAAAGCACAGTGATATGAAGTGTGTGTGTGTGTTATATTGTAGGCGAAGCAGTCTCTGGCCACCCTGACTAAGGACGTGCCGAAGCGTCACTCTGTTGCCATGCCGTCGGAGCCGGTGGTGAACGGGAGTCAGGAGTGGGTGATGCAGGCGGAGCTTCCTCTCACTGCAGCCATCAGACAGAGTCAACAGACCCTGTACCACGCTCACCCTGCAGACAGACAAGGTGCCAGTCAGATGTTTACATTTCTATAACATCCTTCTAAAAGTCAGTGGAGCTTAAAAGGTTCCAATATTTATTATGTGATTTATAAGAGTGATCATGTGATCTATTTCACCTGCTGTACTTACACACATTTAACCCATCTGTGCAGTGGTGGGTACCCGGGGGGCAATTAGGGTTAAGTGTCTTGCCCAGCCTTAGTACTTACTGGGACCGGGATTCCAAACGGGGACCTTAAGGTCACAACATTTGACCTATTTAACCATATTTAGAAATTGAAAAAGGACAATCACACATTGAGAGCTTATAAGCATTCATAGAAGTTTATGAGCACTAGCATAACACAACCTTTATAACCTCCTATAACACTTTGTAAATTTGATTTAACATCTAGGTACATTAATCAAAGCTTCTGATGAACATTCAAATAAACAAGTGTGTCCAGTAAACAAAGTGTGTTTATAGTGCATTATAAACACCGGATTCATACTATATCCAAAGTTTACATTATGATGCATTATGTCACTTTCTGTTATAAAGCCTTATAGCATATTCTTACAACACCTTATAAATTAAATTATGAACATCTATGTACATTAACAGAGGCTTATGACGGGTGTTATGAAACATGATGAATTCTTTATAAAGCTTTATTATTGAATTTATAATGCATTATGAACACCAGATTCATAGCGTATTGTGTAAAAATGTCCAAAACAAAAGTTTTTAAAAATCCAGAGTTTATATTATTATGCATTATGTCACTCTGTGTTATGTCATGTTGTCATTATGAACATCTCTGTACATTAACATATGCTTGACAAATGTTATAAAGCATTATGAATGCACGTATAATGTTATCAAAGGGTTCACAATATGGCGTTTGTTATGTAATATATATTATTTTTAGTTATGGAATCTTTAGCCGCAATTTCAGTTCAACGTAACTTCTGTATTATTCCATGCCATTGACATTTATTTTGGCAAAGCTGCTCGGTGCAGTTTCACGCACCACACCCCAAAACACCCCTGAAATTTAAACACTTAGCGACTAGGGGTGCGAATCTCTCTGTGTCTGGCGATTCGATTCCGATTTTTGAGGTCACGATTCGATTTTTTCAGTTCAAATGGTCTTTTTTGGAATAGAATTTTGTTTAAATGATGTGATTGACAAGATGAAATGACAAACAAATAGAACATTTCTATAAAACAATACTTTCAGGTTCCTTCCTGCACCAAATCTTTTAACACCATTTTATATTTATACAAAAATAGGATTGCGCTAAATTAAAATGAGCAGTATTAGGTTAGCTCAGCTGCCCGGCATTTTCTGCCCGATCAGATACATAATGCGATATGCAGTATGCCCGGGAGGGGGCGCCAACTTAAACTTAAATTATTTTTTATTTTTTAAAAATCGATTCTTGGGCATTTTAAATAATTTCAGAATCGCTAGGACTACGAATCATGATTCTTTGAAGAATCGATTTTTTTCAGCACCCCTATTAGCCTCCACCCTGGGCAATCTCCGATGCCACTTCAGGTGAAGCGCTGCTCTATCTTTCATTGTGCCTCAGCGGTCTGATCAGAGCTCGGAGCTGTACGCAGATCCAGACTGCATTTCTAATAGAAAGGATGTGAATGATAATGACCCTTCGTAACCTCAGGCAGTGAAGTGTCGTTTAACACGGGGACTTTTCCCTTTTCCAGCTGCTCTGCGGATAAGCCCGTGTCACTCACGCCAGCCCTCCATCCTCTCCGACACCTCGGCGGCGGACGGGGATCGCTCGTCCACACCCAGTGACATGAACTCGCCCCGTCACCGGACTCACTCCCTCTGCAATGTAAGAGCTGCCTGGCACCCTCGACCAAGTAATCAGCCCTCCCAACTTATCTCTTTATCTTCTTTATCTCTTCTTGAGTGACTCCTCTACTCAGCAGCAGGGCTTCAGGGTTCAGCCTGTGACTTTAATCCAGTAAAGAAGTAAAAGTAGTAACTCCATTTACTAAAGAGTTAGCTGTTCTGTATGTAGGTGAGGGATGTGAAAGCTCGGTGGTCAGCACTCTGATGGTTAAGGGTTCAAATCCCATGTTCACTAAGGTTAACATTGTGCGTCCTTGAACAAGGCCCTTAATCCTTATTGCTTCAGGGTGCTGTCCTTGTGTTCCGATTCATAAATGTGTTAATTAAAAGCATCATCGTTAATTATCGTAAATGTTCTCTCCGGGCATTTGGAACCATATATATATAGAGTGAGAGAGAGAGAGAGAGAGGCCGGCACAGTGGCTTAGTGGTTAGCATGTTCTCCTCTCAGCGCTGGGGATTCAGGTTCGAATCCCATTCTGGGTGAAGTTTCCATGTTCTCCCCGTGTCCATGTGGGTTTCCTCCGGGTTCTCCAGTTTCCACCCACAGTCCAAAATCATGGATCAAGGTCAATTGAGTTCTCCAAATTGCCCCATATAGAGTGTGTTTGTGTGAGTGTGTGTCCAGTGTTGTGTCCCCTGGATGGGCATGGGGAGCCCCCTCCATGACCCTAGTAGAGGATAAAGCGTAAGATAATGCATGGATGGATATATATATATATGGATATATATATATATATATATATATATATATATATATATATATATATATATATCACACAT
>JAFMOD010000104.1:740966-778311 GCA_019802435.1 Corydoras maculifer | reverse complement strand
CATGTTCTCCGGGTACGTGGGTGTTTTCTCCGGGTTCTCCAGTTTCCGCCCAAAGTCCAAAAACATGGCTTCAAGGTGAATTGGCTGCTTTAAATTGCCCTTATATGCACTGTGTGTAAATGAGTGTGTGCCCAGCAATGATTTGACTTTGTCCTGGGGTTTTTTACTTAATAGGTATACGAAACATCCCGCCCCCCCACACACACGACCCTCATAGAGGATTACACAGTGAAGGTACTGAGAGGAGATGGAGAACAATCGGTTGCCTCTCGTTACTGCAGGTCTCTGTTTGTGACTTGAGTGGATAATAAAAAGCTGCAGGTACATGGAACAAGGGAACATGTTCTCCCTCCTCCACCTCCCCCCCATCAATTACTAATCAATGCCTCAGCTGCTCAGCGCGTCAGTGTGTTAGGCAGCAGTGTGGAGAGGTACAGCGTGTGCTTTTGTGATGTTGTTAATGGTTCTGTTTTTGTTGTTGTGCTGAATCTGTGAATCTGAGTGAAGGACACCTCGCCCGTGTAAATAAGTCCGACCAACTGTCTCGTGGCATTTCGTGCCACCGCTGATGTCACTGAGCTGAACATTTGCATGGCGTGATGGCCGCTGCTGTTAATCACTGTATTCTGGATCCTGCCTCCCACCCGCTCGGCGTGTACGGTCTGCAGCGAGCCGAGTGGATGCTGCTGCGATGAGTAAGCGCCAGAATGTGTGAGGTTTTGCCTACAGCATGAGTCACGGAGTAGGACCGAAAAACTGACCTTCCAGCTAAGTGGGAAACTGCTTTGGGGCAAGTGGAGCTGTCTGCAGCCTGCAAGCCCACACCATCCACCCACCACATGGTTGTAGTTACCCACTCCGAAATCTGCCTACTCCACAGACGTCAATGCAGCCTACTCGCCTTCCTCCACCGTGCCATGTTGTAGGAGGACGAGGACGCGCACCACACAGACCCCCGTCTCGGATGATGAGCGTGAACATTGTTCTATTGAAGTGATGTTTTGACAATCCCGAGTGTCTATAAAACCCCGCAGCGTGCAGACGAACCCCACAATGCCTTACATTTAGATTTAGACATTTAGCAGATGCTTTAATCCCCTTTAAACACTTAATGAGTCTGGTGATCAACATCTTTATAAAAGTGCTTATAATGCATTATGTCGCGGTGTGTTATAAAGCCTTATGGGTTATTCATTATGACACTTTATGTGTGGTTATGAACATCTATGTACATTAACAGAGGCTTTCGACAAGCATTATAAGGCATTATAAATACCTTACAAAGCTTTATAAATATGTTTATAATGCATTATGGATAAGCATCTGCTTCATGACCTTGTGTAATGTAATGCCACATGAGACGAACCACGGCTGTGTTTCATTCAAACTCTTTATTGGGGCATCACAAATAATAATATTCCTCCAGGTTCTTCACACAGTCCAAAATCATGGATTGAAGGTAAATTGGCTGCTCTAAATTGCCCCTATATGGTGTGTCTGTGTGTGTGCCCAGTGATAGATCGGCGCCCTGTCCTGGGTGTATCTGCCCAGCACCTAAACCTTGCTGTGGTTAACAAATTCGCCTCTCAGCGCTGCATGGGTTTTATCTGGGTCCTCCAGATTCCTCCCACAGTCCATAAACAGGGATTCAAGGTGAATTGGCTGCACTGAAATTGCCCCTATATAGTGTGTGTTTGTCTGTATGCTTGAGTTAATGCTCTGGATGAATTGGTGCCCTCACCTGGGTGTAGTTGCCCGGCGTCCAAAAGGTTCTCCGCTTGATTGATGTGTGTGTGTGTGTGTATATATATATATATATATATATATATATATANTATATATATATATATATATATATATATATATATATATATATATATAAATATATACCTTTATTCTGTATCTTGTACAGGAGTATGCTGATAACCTCCAGAACAGTGGCGTCCACGGTGCTCTGATGGTTCTCGATACCTCTTTCAACGTTGAAAGCATGACCAGGGCCTTGGGCATCTCCAACAACAAGCACATGATCTATCGTCACCTGTATGAAGAAATGAAGGTTCTCCTGAATTCTGCACAGTCAGTCTCTTTTGATTTCCACCACTGTGTGTCAGAAATGCATTTCCTTCACGTTACCACGGTTTTCAAACGCACTTCTTACCATCGCTGTCCTAGCAAGTGTTCGCAAATGTTCTATTGAACACATCATATATAACACAATCACTAAAGTCCCGTCGCCACAGATGTCTGAAGCACCCATGCTTTTCTGTCTAGTGGTTAACAAAGTCTGCCTCACAGTGCTGTTTTCTCTGGGTCCTCCAATTTACTCCCACAGGATTCAAGGTGAATTGGTTGCTCTAAATTGCCCCTGTATAGTGTGTGTTTTTCTGTATGCGTGAGTGAGTCAATGCCCTCAATGAATCGGAACCCTGACCTGGGTGTATTAGCCCAGCATAATGAGATGACTTTGAGACTTTGGGAAAGCACTCGAAGCCTTCGAGGTTAGTGTGGAACCTGAGTGAACGGCAGGGAACCCTGCTTCTCGAGCCCATGTGATTCCAAATGAACTAGAACGGAGATTATAAGCCAGGTTCTCATCCAGCATCAGTGTCTGATCTCCCAAATGCTCTTTGGGGGATAAGGGGGTTCCCCATGCCCATCCAGGGGAGAACGACTCAGGCGCTGGGCAGATACACCCAGGACAGGGAACCAATCTATCGCTGCGCACACTCACTTACAGACACACAGACACACTCTATATGGGGCAATTTGGAGAATTCAATTAAACTTGATCCATGTTTTTGGACTGTGGAAGGAAACCGAAGAACCCGGAGGAAACCCACACAAACACGGGGAGAACATGGAAACTTCACCGAGATTGGGATTCAAACCGGGAATCCCCAGTGCTGAGAGGAGAACATGCTAAACACTAAACCGCCATGCCGCCGCAGTATGCGAAATGATATTTTTAGTATATTTTATATGTTAATAATGTCATTGTTTGTCTTTATAACTCGTCGTGACTCAATGGTAATGCATCCCAGCTGGACTTGGGCAATGATTGCCCTGACTACAACAATAGGGGCAGTTAGGGGCGTTCTGTGAGTGAGCAGCAGTGAGGATACAAGGATACAAGGATACTTTATTTTCAATTCCACTGACATATAGAGAACTGAAAGTACGTTCCTCCTCTCCATAGACAGAGACAAAGGGAGCCGCTGCGATAGTTCACGCCGCCCACCGCGCCATTAGGCCCTGTCATTAGAAATAGGTAGAAAAACAACCTGCTCCCTACCTATGCTTTAATATGCACATGTTGAGGGCCCGAAAAAAAGACCTTTTAGCACATAAGCAAATACAAACATAAAGACATGGACAAGAAGCTTTAGGAGACGTGTTGGAAAGGGTGGGGGGGCAGTCCACAGGAGAGACAGGGCAGAGCAGTTCATCAGAAAACCATTGCAACAGTTCTTCTGGAGGTTTTCAAAGACAGCTGATAAGAGAGCCAAAAAGCAGATAAGACTCAGATTGTTTTGACAACTCGTGAAACAGCTCGTGAATTCCCGATCTCCAACTCATCATTCGTTCGCAGAGCCGATAGCCTCTCCAAGATCGATTCCATGTGGCTATTTAAATTCGCAGTCTGAGTCCCTATCGCTCTGCCCAGCATATAAATCATGTTGGGCAGTTTCTTGGGGCTGTTGACAACCAACCCAACTCTCTTAATTTTGCGATACACCAGGGCCATGCATAATCCAATCAGCAGAAATCCCAGGATCATAAATCCCAATAGGTAGACATCTTTCACATCTTCCACGGACAGGGGGGCCAGACACACAATCCGCCAATCCCCCCAGGCGTCCATCGTGTATCCAGACGCCAACGTGCCGTCCAGGCAAGCTGGTTCCCCCGAACCACGACTTCTCCTCGAGAAGACAGTGTCAATAGCGGATTAACACTGGAACAGGATTAAACCTGACTGAAGTTGGGGTTCACTCAGATGTGTTATTGCTGTTTGGTTTGGAGGGATTCAGTTGCATTGTGGGTGGAAATCACGTGGGAGGGATGAGGGGTAAGAAAGGGGTGAGAAGAAAATCTGCACCACAAAAAAAAACACAAAATACTAAGCGGCCCCGTGGTTAGTGGTTAGCATGTTCTCCTCTCAGCGCCGGGGATCCAGGTTTGAATCCCGATCTGGGTGCAGTTTCCATGTTCCCCCCATGTCCGTGTGGAGTCCAAAAACATTGTTTCAAGATAAATTGAATGCTCTAAATTGCCCAGTTGTTTTGTTCCGTCTGAATTGCGCCACTTACACATATTTTGTCATGACGATGTTGAGGCGCTCCGACGATTAATTAATTGCAACAATGATTAATCACCTCGTCCCTTATAGACACCTCAGACTGCTGTTTTCTCGTCATAGGACCAATCAAAACCAAGGTAATGGCTGGAAGGAGGGAACACCTACCAAATCTCCGGTCTCCACATGCCACTGTCCTGAACAACGGACCCCTGTCAGACCCCACATGACCAAGGTACAACAACACATTAATGCATGCAAAAGTTAGAACAGCAGATGTTATAATAGATGCACACACACACACATATACACACATACAAGCAAAATATTAAAAAATCTTTTTTATTAACCACCCCTCTATCATGTTAAATGACTTTGTCCTAAATTAATTCTGCTTGTGAAGTATAACATTAAGTAAAAATGGGCAATTTATCCAGAGAAAACAAAAGTAATTAATTACCATATATATATTTTACCATTTTTATATATATATATATATATATATATATATATATATATATATTTTTTTTTTTTAAAGCGACTTACAAGGTGAGCACAG
The DNA here is from genome assembly GCA_019802435.1 of Corydoras maculifer. NCBI lineage: Eukaryota > Metazoa > Chordata > Actinopteri > Siluriformes > Callichthyidae > Corydoras > Corydoras maculifer. The sequence continues at coordinate 773,452 of JAFMOD010000104.1, read as the reverse complement.
GGTTAATTACAACATCCCTGGAGCAATGAGGGTTAAGGGTCTTCGAACCTTCAGATTGATAGCCTAATGCCCTAACCCCTGAGCATTAGGGGTTTTATTTATATATATATATATATATATATATGGATATATGTGTGTGTATGTATGTGTAATATATATATATATATATATATATATATATATATATATATATATATATATATATATATATATATATATTCCATAACTACTGACTTCTGACTTCTGACTTCTCATTTGTTTTGGATAAAAGTGTCTGCAAATGAACTAAATGCAAATGTAATTAACACTCATTAGATAATTTTCTTTTTATTATTATTAAATTTTTAATTAAAAAACATTTAATTCGTTTAGAATTTATCAGGTTCCCGACACGTTGCGTCGTTCTAATAGATTCCGAAACCTTTATTGTTCCAGAGTTCTCCAAGATTTAACCCCAAGTTCTCTGGTGGACAGGAACAGCCGATGTACGAGTATTATAAATCCTCACTGACGGAGGAGAAAATCAAGGTCCTCCCCAGATCGAAGGGCAGCCCACTGCATGGCTACAACATCGAGATCACCAACATCTAACAGCTCAGAACAGCTGGGGAAGAAGAGCCACATCAACATTCACGCCATCCGTCTGAGTGGAACGATGTGCTAGATGTGCTTAGTGTTTCGCAACCACAGAACATTTATGAGTTTGTCGTCTTTAAGTGAAGCCTCAGAACTGAAAAGACACATTCCTCTGGAACAGCGTTCATGGGTGGGGGTCTCACAGCATTATGCTGCAGAACCTGTTTAAAAGAATAAGTTCCACTGATGAGATCAGTGAGCAGAATGTTTACATCATGCAGATTATTACATTTATTATAATATAATTATATATATTATTAGATTTATTCTTTAATTTAACGAATGACTCCCATCTCACAGAAACAAAACATCAGTTTCTCATCTCATATCTTTATCTTCCATTTATAATGCTCTACTAGGGTCACATGGGGGGGGCACTGGGCAGATACACCAAGGACAGGGCGCCAATTTATCACGGAGCACACAGTCACACACACAGACACACTGTTGGGGCAATTTACAACAGGGTTGCGTGGTGGTGTAGTGGTTAGCACATTGCCTCTCCAGGTTAAAATCCCAATCTGGGCGGACTGGGTGCATGTTCTCCCCATGTCCATGTGGGTTTTTTCCAGGTTCCCCGGATTCCACAGTCTAAAAACATAGATTTAAGGTAAATTGGCGGCTTAATATTGCCCCTATCTAAATTGCTTCTATGTAGTGAGTGAGTGTGCTTCCATTGATGGATTGGCACCCTGTCCTGGGTATATCTGCCCAGCACTCAAAATGCCCCTCCCATCACCCCCCCATCACCCCCAGTCAAAAAACACGGACTCACAAAAATAAATTGGCTGCTATAAATTGCCCTATGTAAATTGCCCCTAAACAGTGTGTTCTCAGTAATGGATTGCCCTGCTCTGGGTGTATTTGCCCAGCCCCAGAAACTTAACCCAACCCTAGTATAGGATTGATCAAAAATAATGAATGCATAAATTTAAAGCAGCCAATTCAACTTAAATTCACCTTAAACATGGAGGTGGGTTTTCTTCGGGTTCTCGGATAAAAGAACAAGAGTGTTGAGGGGCAAACCTGCTAACCACTACACCACCATGCTGAACCTAATTAGATATTCATTCATTATCTTTCGCTTTATCCTCTATTAGGGTCACGGGGGGGAGGGGGGTGTCCCCATGCCCATCCAGGGGGGAACGTTTCGGGCGCTGGGCAACCCAGGACAGGGCGCCAATCTATCGCTGGGCACACACTCACAGGCACAGACACGCACACAAACCAATCTATCGCTGGGCACACTCTATATGGGGCAATTTGGAGAACTCCCCTAATTAGATATACGAGACAAAAATATTGGACTTGGTCATTTATAAATTATATCTTCGCTCTCGAGACACAGTAAACAAACCTTTGAATCTCTCAGCTGCACTAAAATGATAGGGGCAACTAGCAGCTGTGAGCACATAGTATACATGCTCTATTTAAAACTGCCAACTAACTGTTAAAGAGAAAATAACCTTTAATTTTGACCGCCAATGAGTTCTTTCTATGTTCTTTCAGATGTTCTCAGAGTCTCAAGACAATCTGTAATTAAATCTTTGAAGTCTATGGTGTCTGTTGTATGAAATTAACTTAAATTAAAGAAAATTGTTTATGATAAATAATTATTCTTTGGTTTTTATTGGTCCTGATCTTACACCCTGCGCAGGTTGCATCAAGATGCTCTTACTGCTGATCTTACTCACCGCCAGCAGTCTGTTTTTCCTACCTCCTGCCTGCGTGGTTTAAATAGCAACGCTGCGTGTGAGTATATCTCCCCCGATGGTCGTGTTTAGGTATATTTCTGGCGTATCGCTATCATTTTAATAGAAAACCTAGGTGAACCTCATTGAGTCCAGGTAGCTGAGTTAAGATTTAGGAGAATTTGAACACAGACACGCCCGATACACTGCAAAACAACTCTATTAGGGTCGTGGGGGGGTTCCGCAGGGGAGAACGTTTCGGGCGCTGGGCAGATACACCCAGGACAGGGCGCCAATCCATCACTGGACACACTCTCACTCACACAGACACACTCTATATGGGGCAATTTGGAGAATTCAATGGATTTGATCTATGTTTTTGGACTGTGGGAGGAAACCAGAGAACCCGGAGGAAACCCACGGGGACACGGGGAGAACATGGAAACTCCACCCAGATTGGGATTCGAACCGGAAATCCCTAGTGCTGAGAGGAGAACATGCTAAACACTAAGCGATTATCTGCCAATATTGTGAGTAAATTAATCTAGTTAAGATTTCTTAAAAGAAACAAATATTAATCTGACTTAGAAACATTAAGCATCGCATTTAGTATGTCCACTTAAAATGTACTAAAATACTAAATATAAATTCATGTTAATGTCGTTTCAAGCCTTTGATTCACAGCAAGAAGTATACAGCCAAGGACCTTCCTATGTGGTATTTGTATGTTCTCCCTATGTTTAATCTACCTACATAGGAAGTTCATCCCTCAGGTTGGCATTTTTCTTGAAAAATGAATTAATGATCATTACACATTACTCTGAGAAAACCTCCCTGTGGTTTGGTTTGGTTAATCGCTGCAACGTCATCTTGTTTTTTCACAGGTTCTCCGACGAACATATTTTCATTTGGTTTTAGGCCAAAGGATTTAGCGGTTCTTTGCGAACGTACCTTCGCCTTCTTTTTAACATACTGTGAGAGATATACTGGATGCAGAGACACTGTCCCTCCAGTTTCACGGAGCAGTAGAGTTGGCGTAGCGGTGGAGGTCAATTGCGAGGCTCGTGTGGAGGATTTGTTCGACATTGCTGTGAACTCTGCAGAAGAAAGTAAACATCCTGTGACTGAACTTGTGTTCGGGCAGTTCCAAAGAGACATGTTGATTAGTGATCCTCGCTCGCGGTGGAGGACTACGAGGTGTGTCTGTTGGAGCAGATTTGCCGGAGGGATTTCACGAGGAAGAAATAGTGAGATTTCAAGGAAATCGAGAAGATCAAAAGGAATCTGCGAAGTTCGCAAGGTTTTCCTTTCGCAGGTTGTTTGAATGAAGCTGGAGACGTGAGGTTTGAGGAAACGCTGAGTTAGAATTAACGAGGCTGTAATTATGGAACCATAATTATGTCTGTGTCACTCTTACAAATTAGGACTTTGGATTCGGAGTCCCAATACATATAATAGTTGCTCTGTGGGGGTCCTGCTCATCAAGGAATAGCGTAACTGTGGCACAGTGGTAGACTGCTTAGCACGTCCACCTCAAAGCACAGAGGATCCAAGTGTGGGATTCAAGGTGAATTGGCTTCTCTATATTGCCCCGATCTAAATTGACCCCATATAGTGTGTGTCCAGCGATAGATTGGCACCCTGTCCTGGTTGCATCCACCCAGCGCCCAAAATGTTCTCCCCTAGATGTGCACATGAAACCTCTCTATGCCAATAGTACAGAATTAGTTGGTTAAGATAATGAGACAGGATGAGATGAGATGAGACAGTGCCTCTATATAGTAAGTAGAACTATGTGATAGGGTGGCATGGTGGTTTAGTGGTTAGCATGTTCTCCTCTCAGCACTAAAGATTCGTGGTTTAAATCCCAATTTGGGTGGAGTTTCCATGTTCAAAAACATAGATCAAGGTCAATTGAGTTCTCCAAATTGCCCCATATAGAATGTGTGTGTGACCAGTGATAGATTGGCACCCTGTCCTGGGTGTATCTGCCCAGCACCCGAAACGTTCTTCCCTGGATGGGCATGGGGAACCCCCCGCGACCCTAGTAGAGAATACAGCGGAAGATAATGGATGGATGGAACTGTGTGATAAAGGATATATGTTGTTAAATTATATAATATAATACATATATAATAAAGGCGGCACGGTGGCTTAGTGATTAGTACGTTCGCCTCTCAGTACAAGGGATTTCCGGTTCGAATCCCCATCTGGGTGGAGTTTCCATGTTCTCCCCGTGTTTGCGTGGGTTTCCTCCGGGTTCTCCGGCTTCCTCCCACAGTCCAAAAACATGGATCAATTCAATTGAGTTTTCCAAATTCTCCCATGTAGAGTGGTGTTTGTGTGCGTGTCTGTGTGTGTGAGTGAGTGTGTGCCCAGCGATAGATTGGCGCCCTATCCTGGGTGTATCTGCCCAGCGCCTGAAACGTTCTCCCCTGGACGGGCATGGGGAACCCCCCCACGACCCTAAAAATAAAAATAAGATAAAGCGGGAGATAATGGATTAATGACATATATAATAATGAAAAACATGCTTCATCATTGTACATATTCCGGAATAAAGGGTGGCCAAGAACTGTAACAGCGAAAGGAAGCCATCTGCACATCTCCAGCAGGTTTTCAAAATGAAATCCAGATGGTTTAATGGCCATCCAGTACAAGAGATTCGAATCCAGCATAGCGATCGGAATTGTTGCTTCAAGCCTTAAGTTACTGAAACAACAGAGGATGGGTGTGTGAGAGGTGTTTGGAATACTCCAAATGCCACATCAATCCCCTCGCTTTGTTTTAAAAGATGAAAATAACCCCATGTGTAAAAGCCCTCCATTTGTTCCTTTAACTGATCTCCACTGATGTTTATGCTTTCCGAGTTTGATCTTGAACATGAGAAAGACTTCCAGAGAGGCGCCGGTCTCTAATTTCCGCCATTGACTTGAAAAGAAGTTCATTTAATTTTATTTCAACTCTATAAATCTATTAATTACGGTTATATTAGAAGCATATAGGGCACTGTGGTAGCCATCTTTAGCTAGCCGTCAGCCGCACATCACGCAGACTGATTTTGGGCATGTCCCTGTGTCTTTGTTATCATAGCGACAGGAAAATGGCGTCTTGGGCGATATGTAGGGGGTAAGGGCATGTACAGTGGAAACTCTGTTTTCATTGCTTATCTGTCCCCAAACAGTCCGTAGAATCCGAAATCAATGAAAACGGAGGCACTTATTTCTATTTAAATCAATGTTAATCCAATTCATTGGTTCTAGAGACTCCAAAATACATAAAAGAAGTATGGGCGGCATGGAGTGGTTAGCATGTTCTCCTCTCAGCGCTAGGGATTCCTGGTTCGTATCCCAATCTGGGTGGAGTTTCCATGTTCTCCCCGTTTCTGCATGGGTTTCCTCCAGGTTCTCCGGTTACCTCCCACAGTCCAAAACCATGGATCCAGTCAATTGAGTTCTCCAAATTGACCCATATAGAGTGTGTGTGTGTGAGTGAGTGTCCAGTGATAGTTTGGCACCCGGTCCTGGGTGTATCTGCCCAGCACCCAAAACGTTCTCCACTGGCTGGGTATGGGGAACCCCCCCCCCCCATGACCCTAGTGGAGGATAAAGTGGTGGATACGAGCCTGTGTTGATTATTCACTGCCAAGATAGTGACCGACGTCTGACTGTTAACGTCTGGAGAGGTTGTTTTCAATCGACAGGTGCACCTGTATAAATTACCTTCAATCATTTTTAAGTAAGTATTCCCACTGAATATTAAGAGGCAGTAAACACCTCTGAAATTAATGTTCTTATTTTCCTGATTACTCACCTCCTCTTAGGAGCCTCAAGCCATTCAGACAAACAGGTCTTTCAACGTTTTACATGGTGGAAGCTCCAGTCAAATTATGTGTGGCACAATAAAAAATATCTTATACAGCACAAACCAAAAGTTTTGACTGTAATCCATCTGTTTGTGTTCTACAGTACATACTGTGTACGTCCCCTTCACTCTGTTCTAATGGTCAGAACCCCAATAGTACCACCACAGAGCAGGGGTTATTTGCTTGGTGCATTATTCCTATCCCAGCAGTGTCACTGAGGTGGAGAAATGAAACTCCAGCAGCACTGCTGCACTAAAACCCCCTCACCACATCAGTGTCACTGCAGAACTGACAATGAACAATCCACCACCCAAATGATACCTGTTCTGTGATGCTCCTGACCAACAGAGAACAGAAAACCAACAGGGGACTAACAACAACAAAGAACACAGATGGACTACAGTCTGTAATTGGAAAACTATTAAGTCCATTTTTGTATAGGTAGGGGGCATTCAATTTTAATGTTACCATTATATACCACTATATATATATATATATATATATATATATATATATATATATATATATATATATATATATATATATATATATATATATACATATGTGGTATCTCAGTGGTAGCGGTAGTGGTAGCTCAGTGGTTGGGGCATTGAAGGTTGGGGGTTCAAATCCAAGGTCCACTGAAGTGTGGTACCAATGTGGGCCCTTAACCATCATTGCTCCAGGGATGTTGTGATTAACCCTGTGCTCAAGCCTGTGTTGTAAGTCCATTTGGATAAAAGCGTCTTCAAAATGACCAATTGTAAATGTATATATATATATATATATATATATATATATATATATATATATATGCAGATGACCCTCGGTCCTGGGCAGATACTCCCAGGATAGGGTGCCAATTTATCACTGGACACTCACTCACACAAACACACTCTATATGGGGAAATTTGAAGAACTCTATTGACCTCAATCCATGGTTTTGGACTGTGGGAGGAAACCGGAGAACCCGGAGGAAACCCAAGCGGACACTGGGAGAGTATACAAATTCCATGTATGTCAGGGGCTTCATGCATTGAAACCATTTTGAGATCTGACAGATTATGATCTGGTAAATGTTTGCTGTTAATACAAACGGTCCAGTAGCATGTCACACGCACTACTCATCACGTGTCAAACTCTGTGTTCATTTATTAAAAAAATAAATATTATTTTATGTTTAGAAACACGACGCGGCCATTTTCCTCTCACGTAATGGCTCAGAAACCGGCGGGCATGAAGACCACGCGGGCACGCCTGCTCTGCTCCAGGGGGCTGGTCACGTTCCGAGCGATTTAGCCCAAACTTCTTGTTTTGGTTGTTTTTTATTTAAAAAGGAAGCAAATCAAACTAAAGAAAAGACGGAATTAAAAACTACAAACGTGTGCTGCATTTAGAGGACGTGAATGCTGCCGCTTCCGGTTTGACAGAGAGCTGATACACCTGGCGCAGGTAACTGCTTCAAACTCATTCGACCTTCAGGGCGTCGATTCGCGGGACCAAAAAAGGTTATTTGAACTCTCTTTGTTACTTTAAGCTCCTGTGGAATAAATTTTTTGTGGAATAAATCGAAATCTTTACTTGCGCAGTAAACGTTTAATATAATTAATTAAATCTTTAAACTGCAGCGCGACAGGTGACAGTCAAATTCACGTAAGTGTACTACCGAAAGTTTTGTTTTAGTTTGCTTTCCATGCTTAAATTAGATTCATTTTCAATATAATATCTATACCACTATATATCTATAAAATATTTTATCGATACTTTTAACACCTGTTTTACGTTATAAATCTGTACGGGTTGCCAAGTATTACCGGTTTTGTACTTTTAGGACCAGCTGTATTAAGTCCAGCTGTAAAGTGCTTGCTATTGAATATATTATATGTTGTTCGGTAAACCGACCATGCTTTAAGGTTGCCGCCTTTAAGACATTTTGCAAGCGAGCTTTGATGCAACAGGTGGTAATTAAGGGGATTAACGGCCTGTGGTGCCTCTGATGTCCTCCTGCAGGTGCCACCCCATCCAGAGGCATTAGGATATTTACAATAATTACAATTATAAGATTTTTCCGGTCTGTAATCAGATTTAAATACCAACCATGATCATTTACGATCTGCATATGTAGTTGTAACAAACTGAAACATGACTGTGACATGGTGCACGTGATAAACTGAAATAAAGGCGTTGTGCCAGCCCCCTTTCTGCTCGACTTATTCTTCATGTTCTCAGTTCCACTTCCTGTAAAGATTTCCTTCCTGGACTTTGTAGTTCTCCAATTCCAGACTGTAGTCCATCTGTTTGTGTTCTACAGTACATACTGTGTACGTCCCCTTTACTCTGTTCTAATGGTCAGAACCCCAATAGTACCACCACAGAGCAGGGGTTATTTGGTTGGTGCATTATTCCTATCCCAGCAGTGTCACTGAGGTGGAGAAATAAAACTCCAGCAGCACTGCTGCACTAAAACCCCCTCACCACATCAGTGTCACTGCAGAACTGACAATAAACAATCCACCACCCAAATTAGACCTGTTCTGTGATGCTCCTGACCAACAGAGAACCAACAGGGGACTAACAACAAAAAAGAACACAGATGGATGTAGTCTGTAATTTTAAAAAGTCATAGTCCATCTACATGGTGAGTGGAGGAAATAATAAGAATAGGATAAAGGAGCAAGAAGGGGGTGTGTCCAAACAGACTGGAACTGTAATATACATGCTTAGAACATTTGTTCTCTGTGATAATTTACTTATTTAATATGATCTATATTTTATTTAACTATATATGAAGAGTTGGACAGAATTATTATAGCTGATCGCACAAAGAACGCAGTTCATATAAAGTATGGTGGAGGATATGCTGTAAGACTGAATTCAAAAGTTTTTAAAGCATATTATTAAAACATATTTTAAAGCATATGACAGATGTGCCATAAAAGAACAGCTTCATAAAATGTAATAAAAACTAAAACTATTTAGATGCTAAATGGATTTTCAATAATAAAGTATAACAGCTTTGTCATTACAACATTTCCCCTCGGTTTCTGTTCTACACTGTGTACTTTGTTCTGTCTACTATAACCAGGTCTGATTTACCTCCAGTATAAACCATGCTTAGTTACAGCTGTGGCAATGACTTTGCCAGTTCCTTCATCTTTGTTTGTCAGTCAACAGATATGAGGAACAATAAAATGGGATTGTGTTACAGTGACGTGAACGTGAATAATTTTCCACTAAACTCGAAGAAGAGTAACAGTTCATTCATAGTGTTACAACAGTGCATATCTGACCCTGACCTGTTCCTGATCCTGACACCACAGCCATCAAGTACAGGAATGTGTGGGCAGTGCACATACACTCTGAACGGGGTGCCAATCCATCGTTTGAAACTCACTCACTAGATAGGGGCAATTTAGAGCACATTGAATTCATGCTTTTGGAGGGGGCACGGAACCACAAATGATTTTACAATTATAGATCATTTTGTTGGGTGACATGGTGAAATATTGCCCCCTATTTAAATTGCCTGTATAAAGTACAGTGCACTGTGCACAAAACACCCCCCCCCCAAAAAAAAAAAAAAACTTGAATTCAAGGTGAATTGTCTGCTCTAAGTTGCCCCTATTTAAATTGCCTGTATAAATTGAGTGTGTTCCTAGTGATGGATTGTCACCCTGTTCTGATTGTATGTGTGCTGTGCTCAACATCCCTCCCCCCCAATAAAACTTGGCTGCTCTAAATTGCCCCTGTGTATTAAATGTTTGTATACCCAAAAATGTACCATGCAACCCCCCCAAGGGGATAATGAGATTAATTCATTCTGTTTTGACTAAACATCGTCTAAAATTAAGTGTGTATGTGTGTGTGTGTGGGGGGGGGGGGGGGGTTAGGGTCAGCCATAATAGCACACACCTGGAGCAATAAGGGTTGCGGCCCACACTAGTCATTTTTCATGGACTTGGGATTTGCACCGCAGTCTATAAATAGATGTTCTGCATTGTTGATGCTTCCTGATCACTTAAGGAAAGTGATTTATTCAAATTAGTTTAATTCTCTGAAATCTTGTTATTAAATATATAAATCAGTATTAAATGGATTACATTTTATTTTTTCCCCTTAATTCTAAGACGTGTGGCTGTATACGAATGAAACTTTCTGTATAAAAGCATGTTATATTATATTTAGCATCTGTGCATATTATATTTGCTAATGAAGCAGAAACCCGTCAGGATGGAGCCTGCGTTCATTTAATTATTTCTCTCGGTCCCTGTGGCACATGTTCGGCACATCTGAATGCTTTATCTAGCAAACCTGGTTATCGTGCGCCCTGATCAATCCTCTTTGAAAAGACTGTGGGCTGAGCTAAGGCCATTTCCCAAGAGACGACCAAAGGAGCCGGAGGATCTGGAGAGCTTCTGTACGGAGCAGTGCCCTGATTCCTTGCTCTTTGTTCTTAAATCTTATCAACCACTTTAGGACATGAGTCAGGGCTGTTTCGTTAGCAAAGGGAAGGTTACTGTCGTTTGCGTAGGCGGCTTGGGCCTATCCCTCTTAAATAACGTGTATACTTAGTGATGGAGCGGGCTTTTAAAGCTCATTAGTAGTTAAAGTGAGAGGTTCAAATAAAAACCCGGAGACCGACTCCAGAAAACCTTCATCATGGAACAGAGCAGAATCAAAGTGGACTCTGGAGCATCAGACATGACTGAGTGAAGAACACACACACATACATACATACTGTGGACATACACACACCCCCACACACATACATTATACACACACATATACAGTATGTATACATACAGTACGCACATATACAGTATACATGCATACATACAGTAGACATACACGCCCACATACATTACACACACATAAAGTATACATACGTACAGTATACACCCCGCCCCACACACACACATAGTATGCATACAGTACACACACATATACAGTATACATGCATACATACAGTAGACATACACACCCCCACACCCACATACATTACACACACATATACAGTAGACGTACAACCCCCCCCCCCACACATACATACAGTACACACACATATACAGTATACATGCATACATACAGTAGACATACACACCCCCACACACACATACAGTAGACATACACCCCCCCACACACACACATACATTATACATACATACAGTAGACATAAACCTCCCACATACACAGTACACATATAGTGTATACATTCAGTACATACACACATTCTGTATACATATAGTACACATGTACACACATGTGCAGTATACATACACACACAATATACAAAACCCTCACACACAGTGTACATAGAAACACATATACACACACACACAACTATACATACAGCACACAATTATATCCATATCCACGTATATGAATACACACAGTGTTCCTGATGTAATGAACATAAAGCTGCAGAAATGTTTGTTATTTTTTTTAAAGTCGTGTCAGTCTGAGGTCTCAGGATCCCCCCCTCCCCCCACAGCGTCAGTAACCCTGTGCTGTGTTCAGGTGCAGGTGGGGCAGAAAGATGAGGGGCGATTCCTTTCTTTTTGTTTTTAAAGAAGCGACTGGCTTCTGAAGCGGTGTTCCTCGCTCCCCGTGGCAGTGCAGTGAGGATGCCGCCGGTAGCAGTCCTCCTCGCCTGTTGAACCGTTTTAAAGCAACAGCTTGAAAATGTGGCAGCTGGTCGCGCATGGCTCACACCTAGCCTGTGAGATGATAGATGCCTCCGAGAGTGAGAACGTGCTACAATTTCTATCGAGGTGAAAAACAAACAAACGTCTAACAGAAGCACTGCCGCGGGTAAACGGTGCCTCTTTAAAGAGCAATTACGGCTGTCTGAGCACGAAGGTGTTAGGATGGTGGTAGGGCTTCTGATTCCTTCAGCTTTGGAATCTGTGGAGTCTGGAGATCACTGATCGGTCTGTGAGATCAGATCTTTATTTAAGCCGTTATCTCCTACAGACATGTTTAATAAAGCAGTAAAGGACGAGAGGTTGTGCTCTGTTGTGAGTAAATCATGGGAGAGACATGTTTTTAGGCCTGACATAGCGTTGTGCCATTAAACCTCTTTCCAATGATTTTATTCACAAAAAACGAGTACCTCTCGTAACTCATTGCTTTTTATAAAACTGTTTCAAATACATTATAATAAAAAACAAGTTGTGTTTATTGAAAGCAAAATCGTTAATAATCTGGTCTGGTGATGTAATCTAGTCCGGTTTTTAAAATGAACTCTAACAATTAACTGCCATCTAGTGGCCAAATTATAGAACAACAGCTGCAACAGGTTTAGTGCTCATCAGGAATCCATCCATCATCCGCTTTATCCTTTACTAGAGTTGTGGGCGGAGGTGCCCATCCAGGGGAGAACGTTTCGGGCGCTGAGCAGATTCACCCAGGACAGGACGCCAATCTATCACTGGTCACCCTCACTCACTCACACAAACACACACTATATGGGGCAATTTGAGAATTTAATTGACCTTGATCCTTGTTTTTGGACTGTGGGAGGAAACCGGAGAACCCGGAGGAAACACACACGGACACAGGGAGGACATGGAAACTCCACCCAGATTTGGATTGGAACTGGGAATCCCCAGCACTGGGAAGAGAACATGCTAACCACTAAACCACTCATCATGAATCAACTGTACTTACACACAGAGGAATCAGTCCTCCACATTTAACCCATCAGTGTAAGCACACACACAAACACACTGAGTGAAGTGAGCACATGTGCCCAGAGCAGTGGGCAGCCTCGTACATGGGGCAATTGTGGTTAGGTGCATTGCCCAAGGGCACTTCAGCCATAGTAGTTCGTGGGCCTGGGGATTGAACCAGGAACCTTCAGCTCGTAAGGCTGGTTCCCTACATCTTAAAGTTTAAAAAAACACATATATAATATTTAACACCTATATAATAATATTTGTTAATAATAAATGTCTTAGTCTGATATTTCTCGTTCATTTCATTTGCGTGTCTTTATCTTTTAAGATTTAAAATTATTAAAAAATCTGGAATGTTCTGAAGGGCTTACAATCTTTCAAGCACCATTGTGTAAAGAAATGATTTCAGCACACGAGCTCCGGTCTCCCACATGAACGGGGTGATCAGGATGAGTCACTAAAGCTTACACATCGCTCTGAACACTCCGACTGTCGCTGGACTCGTTTCAACATGTCAGGCTTCAAAAAATTTAATCACCACTTATTTATTCTGAAAGCATTTTCAGTAACATTAACAGCAACATTTTCCTGGTGTTCATAATGCATTATAAACACATTCATAAAGCTCTATAAAGTACTCGTAATGATTATAGACATCATAGATGTTTAGAACCACGTCCAAAGTGATATGAGCCAGGAACCAGCCTTATGATCTGAAGATTTTAACAGGGCGGCAAGGTGGCTTAGTGGTTGGCATGTTCTCCTCTCAGCGCTGGGGATTCCCGGTTCAAATCCCAATCTGGGTGGAGTTTCCATGTTCTCCCCGTGTCCACGTGGGTTTCCTCCGGGTTCTCCGGTTTCCTCCCACAGTCCAAAAACATGGATTAAGGTCAATTGAATTTTCCAAATTGCCCCATATAGAGTGTGTATGTGTGAGTGAGTGTGTGCCCAGTGATATATTGGCGCAGTGATGTGTAGGAACATGATGTAAGGTGTAATTCTCAGCACCATTGAGTGATGGAGTTTGCGACCTGCCCATTGTTGTACAAAGTTTCAGCGCATGATCTGGGTAATCCCCAGGCGTGAAGGAACCGACCGGATGGGAAACAGACAACAATAGAACCGAGTACAATAGTGTACGAGATGCGGCCTACAGACATCCAACCCTGCATGACATCCACAAGATCAAATAAAACAAGTGGAACTTCCAAAAAAAGACAGACTGTAAGGTTTTTCCTGGAAATGGTGATCTAATATACATCAATATACATAATAAACTATTCTATACTCTTTTTACTATATATTTTATATACTTCTTTTTCGTGTGTATATGAATGTGATGTGTCTATAGTAATTGTATGTGTGTGCATGTTTGTGGGTGTATATATATATATATATATATATATATATATATATATATATATATATATATATATATATATATATATATATATATATATATTTATATACACACATTCTCTTTGGACACACACGTTTATTTATATATATATATATATATATATATATATATATATATATATATATATATATATATATATATATATATATATATATATATATATATATATATATTAGTATACACACATTCGCTTTAGACACACACGTTTATTTATTTATATATATATATATATATATATATATATATATATATATATATATACATACACACACACTTGCATAATATACTGTACATACATAATATGCGTGTGTCCACAGTGAATGTGTTTGTGTGTGTATATATGTATACATAGAAAATGTATATCTGTATGTATGTATATGTCTATAACTATTATAACTTATTATTATTATTATTATTATTATTATTATTATTATTATTTAATAACTACTATTATCTATTGTCATATTAAATATCTCATATTTTTTAAAAATTCAAAATAAATCATTATTAAGGGATTTTATAAAAAAGAAAACCAGCCAAGTTTTTTTAACCTGAGTCCTATCCCAACAAGTTCTGACCTTCTTTCTTTTACTCGCTTCCATCATCAGTTCAGTGAAATTCCGAACTCACCTGTCTGTACTGAATAATTGAAAGCTTCTGTACTTTAATGTTCATCCGCTGCAGCCCCCACGCCACTCACTGTGAGCGCGCTCTCCCGCCCCGATGCACCACGCCGGCATCCCGCAACGTCCGCCGCCTCCCTCACGCCAAGTTCCAACTGCAAAGCCGATATTTTGTTTATATGTTTTGCAGGCTTTGCACGGAGGGGAGTTTTCTAGTACAATCCACAGCGGCGTTATTTATTTAGTGCATGAGGTACTTAGTATTCAGGACGGACTTTTTCTGCATGTAGGCAGAATTTCGAAATGCCTGAGGTTGAAGAGGCCGACATCCCATCACCACTTCCATTCAGCGCACACTAACTGAAGTACCCGCATGCCCAAGTGAGCAAAGCTGGGTTGTTATGGCAACAGCAAATGTGGCCTAGACCCCAGCGTGGAGGGGTTCTGGAGTGCCAGGCAGGAAAAAGCTTCTGATTCCGCCCGCCGTGTTCCATCACAGTCGTGACTGAGACCCGGCTAATTTTGGAATCTGTTTTTAATCAGACAATCACAAACGAATGACGGGGTTATTTTATGGTAAGCCTTCGGTTCTGCACATGGATTTACAATACCTCCCTGTTTTTGGGCATTCAGTCCTGAAAAAGGGCCACCGTTCTACGATAAGTTGAATATAATGCCTCGTTTGCCGTTTTGAATAGTTTGGAAACTAAAGCACACATTATTATGCAGGGGGTTTTACAGAAATGACTCCGGTTACCCTTTCTCTCCTGAAGTTGGCCTCATTCCCAGATCCAGGCTTTTCAGAACGTTGTTTTTACCTCATTGGTTACATTTGGCATTGAGACTTCATTCAGGATACGTGCTAATCTGCCTCTTCTGTCCCCCCCCAGGTCCGGTCTGCAGCTGCAAGTTCCCTCCTGAGACACCGAGGACGTACCTTGGAAGGTGTGGACCGTGCCATGTGTTCTAGCGGGCAGGCTTTGTGCTCAGGGCGCAGACGTCCCCACTCCAGCGGGGGGAGCAGCTCGAGTTCTCAGTATGCCCTGTGTGCCCTGGGGGTGGGCCTGGTGGCCCTCGGCGTGGTTATGATCCTGTGGACCATGGTGCCGCTGGAGCAGCGTTCCAACAGCACGGCGGCGGCGGCGCCACCGAACGAATCCAGTCCTGAGACCAAGCAGAAAACGTCGTCTGTGGCTTTCGTGCTGGTCGGGGGTGGAGTGGCCATGTTGTTCTTGGCTGTGTGCCTGGGGTTGAAGAACAAATTCAGGAGGCGGGGGCAGGAGACGACGCCGGGCGCTGGTGGACAGTACACTGACCGTGTGCCTGTTGAACCAGGGGAAAGGTGCGTTTCTTTTATTTATTTGTTTTATTTTACTATTTGCTGGTTGACCGTTGCTCTGGTACATTTTCGGTGGGCTCACCAGACAAATCGATTTAGATTGTCGTCTTGAATGAAAAAATATTTAATAGGTGACTAAAATATTTTGGTACCAATATCCATATTTATATAAAAGCAATATGGTACGAGAGGGCGTGGCATTATTTTAAATAAATTACAGGAAGGAGCTGTTATTAGGCACGATGTGCAGCGGGGTACAGTTACACCTATTTTCTGTGATTTATTCACAATAATGCCACGCCCTCTCAAACCTTATTGTTTTAATAAAACGGTTACAGACGAACTATAATTAATAAACAAGGTTTGATTCATACATTTGTTTATTAAAAGCTAAATAATGTTAATAATTGGGTTTTCCTCGACGTAATCAAGCCTGGTTTTTAAAGTAAACACTGATAGCAAATTGGCAGGTTTCCACTTTCGCTAACAATTAAACACTGCCATCTAGTGGCCAAATTACAGAACGCAGTTTATAAAAAAACATCAAAAACAAATGTATTGTATATCACACACACAAGTGTTCAGAGGTGTGTGTTGTCAGTAATGTCATGGCTCAGCCAATCAGAATTGAGGACCAGAGTTTTACAATGCATTATAAGCACATTCATTAGGCTTTATAAGAATATGCCATAAGGCCTCATAACACAATGTGACGCATTGTGATTTTTTTTCTTGTCATAATTTTCTGTTAATGTCCATTAATGTTTAGAACCACACTCATAAAGTGTTAGAAGAATATGCCATAAGGCTTTTTAACACAGTGACATGCTTTATAATATAAGAGCAGAGTTATAAAGCTTTATAATGTTTATGAAGGCTTATAAAAGGTTATAAATGTTCTTTATGTGAAGTGATCTTTTAAAGTGATCTTTAAAAAAAATTATAAAACAATATGTTATAAAGCTCTATGTCATAGTGAGTGTGATTTATGATGTGACTATGAGCATAGTAAGCAAGTGTTAAGTGTTAGGAATATTTTTAAAAGGGCTTATGAATGTTTATAATGCATTTTGAATACCAGATTCTTAGAAAATGGTAATAATGACTCATATACAGTTCATAATCACACTACTGTAAAGCATCAGTGCACTTATAATGCCGGTCTCAAGTCCAGGTAATCAGGCGGGTTCCGTCGGGAGGGATCCGTCGGGAGGGGCATCTGGTGTAAAACCAAGCAGAGCAGAATGGATTCCTTAAACATGTTAAATTCCGTAAATAAACAGGAAATTGCATCATAATGTGGTGACTGTTTCCTGTAATGTGTTAACTCACTGTAATGTGACTGAACACGGTGAGGATTGGACGGACAGACACACACACACACAGAAACACACAGTCACAGCAGTGTGTCTCCCGTGTTGCCACTGCGGCTGAGACGCTCTGTTTCGCTCCATCTTTTGAGTCTAAATCTGAATCCCTGCACAGACGGTTAAACACAGAGCAGTCCATCCCCTCACCTGCACCACCACCCGGCTCCACCTCTCATTTACAACCCCACCGCTCAAGTGCATGTCTTCTCATCAGCTGCACTTACTCTCCATGTTCTCAGTTCCACTTACAGTAAAGATGGACTTTGTAGTTCTCCAATTCCAGACTGTAGTCCATCTGTTTGGGTTCTACAGTACATACTGTGTACGTCCCCTTTTCTCTGTTCTAATGCTCAGAACCCCAATAGTACCACCACAGAGCAGGGGTTATTAGGTGGGTGCATTATTTCTATCCCAGCAGTGTCACTGAGGTGTTTAAATGAAACTCCAGCAGCACTGCTGCACTAAAACCCCCTCACCACATCAGTGTCACTGCAGAACTGACAAGAACCAATCCACCCAGATTTACCTGTGGGGGGGAGGGGGGTTCTAATTCATTCACAAATACACAAATTAACACAAATACAAATTTAAAGTAAGAGGTCACTTGATTTCTCTAGTTTCCTTTTAATTATGGATAAAACCATAGGGGTGAACCATGTGAGTCCAGAAATAAATGGATTGATGGATGGTTGGATGGGTAGGTGGATGGGTGGATGTTTGGTGGGTTGGTGAGTGGATTTGTTGGTGGATTGATGGGTAGGTGAGTAAGTGGTGGATTGATAGGTGGTTGAGTGGATGTTTGGTGGTGGGTGGGTTGGTGGATGTTTGGTGGGTGGGTGGATGGATGGATGGGTGGATGAGTAAGTGGTGGATTGATAGGTGGTTGGGTGGATGTTTGGTGGTGGGTGGGTTGGTGGATGTTTGGTGGTTGGGTTGATGGATGGATGGATGGTTGGATGAGTAAGTGGTGGATTGATAGGTGGTTGGGTGGATGTTTGGTGGTGGGTGGGTTGATGTGGATGTGTTGGTGGATGTTTGGTGGTGGGTGGGTTGATGTGGATGTGTTGGTGGGTGGGTGGATGGATGGGTGGATGAGTAAGTGGTGGATCGATGGGTGGTTGGATGGTAAATGGAAGGATGTGTGGGCGGTTCTGGTATGGTACAAAATGCCATGCGTTGCACCATAAGTTTGAAAGCGTTATAATAAATGTTTGTTCTTTCTCTTTGTGTTTCCGCAGTGAGACCCCCGCCCTGAACTACGACGTGCCCAGCTACGACGAAGCTATAGGTAGCGGGCGCTATCCCATCCGCCAAAGTAATCTAAGGAACAGTTCCTCGCAGCTCCCATCCTACGAAGACCTGATTGCCGCAGTGGAGAACGAAGGAGAAGCATCCGGCGCTGCAAACGGCCAAAACTCCTCCTCTGCCCCAGCGGCCACCGCCAACCCTCAGCCACCCCGCAGCAGCAGCAGAGCCAGCCGCATTCTCAGACCGCTGCGTGTGCGCAGAATCAAGTCAGAGAAGCTTCACGCCAAGGACATCCGCCTGAACATCCAGAGTCCTCCACATGGGGGGCGCGTGACAATCGAGCCCCTGACACCTCCACCGCAGTACGAGGACAAAGTACCCAAGTTCCCCACAGAACCCGTGTGATACTGCCCCCCCCCCCCCACTGAGCTCATGGTTCCTGCCCGTAATTTACCAATTTTAGTCATTTTTACAAAGACGCCAAACTAAATAATAAACAAAATAAGACAGAAATTCGGAAATCTGGCCGCCATCGAGTCTTTGTAGTGGTTATCCGCTGCAAAGTGCATCCTCGGGTTCCCCCGCCGGCCAGTATTTCTTTCAGGGAGGACTTTAACGGCACGTTGCAACACCCATGCGGTAACGCTTTTTATAAATCTGGTATTCATGACGCATTATAAACACATTACTAAAGCTTTATTAAGTATTCATAAAGCTTTATCATATTTGTCTAAAGCCTGTTAATATACATTAATGTTTAGAATCACAGTCATAGGAATTTATATGAAAGTTATAACAACATGGCATTAGGTTTTATAACTACAATTGACATAATGCATTATAATATAAACTTGAAATAGATTATTTATTCATTCTAAATTAATACGTTGATATTTTTCTTTATTTGAAGTTTGTTAAAAGCAATAAAGAGAGCTTATAATCTTTCATAAACAGTTATAAGCAGTTATAACGTTTTCTTCAGGGAGGACTTTATTTAACACAAATGTCATTAAGCTTTATAAACACTGGGCTCTGTGTTAAGGTAAAGTTAAAAAAATATAGATCTAATAATGCATTATGTCTCTTTGTGTTATAAAGCCTTGTGGCATGTTCTTATGAACATCTATGGACATTAATGAAGGCTTATGGCAAGTATTTATAAAGCATTATGAAAACTTATGAACGTTCATAGCGAGTGTTAGCAAACATGCTAATGTGAGGGACGGTCAGTGTAAGCAATTAGCATAGCGTCATTTAAATAATGCTAATGGATCCCCATTTCCTTTCATTCATTGTTAGCAGCATTAGCATTTTGACTAATCGCTCATTCATTAAATGGAAAGAGGAGCTCATGGGAACACCTCGGACCTCGGCATGCCAGCCTGGAGGATTCGGCCTGCGGGGCCACGTTCTCCCAAAGTCTCAGCGTTTTCTGAGGGGAAGAAAACGAGACTGTTCAGACGATCAGCAGAACCAGAGCAGTTTTTAAAATCAGAGTGACTCGGGTTTGAGTTTTTGTGTGTTGTTGGTGTCGGTGGCGTTTAGCTGAAGGGCGATGCGTTGCAGGATGCGATGGGGTTGCAGCCGGAACGCTCACACTGTTGGCTAATGGGTGGATTATGTTCTAAAAGTGGAGTATTCTACCGTTTGTGTATTTATTTTCTAAACTGATTGTAATAAATGTGAATTTTCTGCTCCTTGTTTGATCTGGTTCTAAACACCGTACACAATACAATAGCGTGTGTGTGTGTGTGTGTGTATATATATATATATATATATATGTGTGTGTGTATGTATATATGTGTATGTATGTATATTTGCGTGTATATATATATATATATATATATATATATATATTCATTTATTCATTCACTATCTCCCGCTTATCCTCTATTAGGGGGTTCCCCATGCCAATCCAGGGGAGAACGTCTCGGGCGCTGGGCAGACAGACCCAGGACAGGGCGCCAATCCATCGCTGGGCATACACTCACTCACACAGACACACTCTATAGGGGGCAATTTTGAGAATTCGATTAACTTGATCCATGTTTTTGGACAGTGGGAGGAAACCGGAGAACCCGGAGGAAACCCACGCAGACACGGGGAGAACATGGAAACTCCACCCAGATGGCAATTCGAACCAGGAATCCCTAGCGCTGAGAGGCGAACGTGCTAACCACTAAGCCACCGTGCCGCCCTTATATATATATATATATATATATATATACACATATGTGTGTGTGTGTGTCCATATGTATATGTACTGTATATATGTGTGTGTGTAAAATTTATATAGGGGCAAATTAAGGCAGCCAATTCACCTTGAAAACATGTTTTTTTTGACTGTGGGAGGAAACCCAAGTGGACAATGGGAGAACTTGGAATCTCCATCTAGATCGTGATTGAAACCAGGATCCCCAGTGCAGAGAGGAGAATGTGCTCAGCTACTGTACTGCCCAGGTTCTTGTAGACTGACGTACAGAAATGCTCTTGTTTGTACCTTCTGACAGTTTAAAACACTGTCACTGATAATATTTAATCTTTTTTTTTTTAGGTATGAGGGGTGGTATGGTGGCTTAGTGGTTGGCATGTTTTCCTCAGAGTGCTGAGGATCCAGGTTCAAATCCCGATCTGAGTGCAGTTTCCATGTTCTTCCCATGTCCACAATGGTTTCCACCTGGTTCTCCGGTTTCCTCCCACAGTCCAAAAACATGGATTCAAGGTGAATTGGCTTCCCTAAATTGCCCCCTCTCTCTCTTTATCTCTCTCTCTCTATCTCTATATATTGTGTGAGTCTGTGAGCAGGTGCCCTGTGATGGATCGGCTCACTGTCCTGGTTGTATCTGTCTAGCCCTTGGAACGTTCCGCACGACTCTAATGGAGGATTAATCAGAAGATGATGATAAATGTGTATAAAAACTCCCAATGAGTCTGATCCACTAATGCCAGGATGTTGATGTCACTGCAGTGCTGAGAATCATCCACCACCCAAAACTAACTGCACTGACCATCAGAGAACAGCGTACCCACAGAAACAGATGGACTACAGACGGTGATAATAGAACTACAAAGTCCATCTATGGTGTGTGGGATGAATATAATGGACAGTGAGTGTAGAGATGAGCAGCTTGTGGTCCTTGGTTCAATATTCAGTCTTAACAAGTACTATGACTGAAGCGCCCTTCAGCAAGGCACCCAGGCCCGATTGCACCCAGGGTGTCATGTACAAGGCTGCCCACCGCTCCAGGCACATGTGCTCACTTCACCTGTGTGTGTGTGTGTGTGTGTGTGTGTGTGTGTTTGTGCACTGATGGGTAAAATGTGGCGGGGAAATTCCTGTGTATGTGAGTACAGTAGGCGAAATAGATCACTTGATCACTTTCAATACTATTCTTTATAAAACAGCTCGGCTTTCCAGACCAATTAAAAACTAAAAGGATCTAAATAATTCTTTTTCATGTTGAAGGTTGAAGTCAGTTTATTAATGTGTGTTCTAAAGCCTGAACAAAACACGTGGTGTTTTCTTTAAGGCTCTTACCTGATGGAATTCAAACGTTACAGCCTATTCTACAGTTTACTCAGAAACACAGCGCCCTCTAGTGGCTCTGACTGGTTTTCAGTGTCTATACGGTGGCACATAACTTATTTTTTTGTTGTTGTAGGAATTTAAAATTGTTATGGAACTATTAAAGTAAAGATATCAGAACAGCAAACTGAACTCATATGAACACCTGACTGTGCCTGACCCTCGGAGTCTTCAGCACTGTAATAACATTAAACTGACGTGTGCTTCCACCAGCAGAACCCTAAAGAAACCTACAGGAGTGTTCAGCAGCGGCGTAAACGTTAGCGCATCCCTCTCTCAGCGCTGGGATTCAGGTTCGAATCCCGATCTGGGTGGAGTTTCCATGTTCTCTCCGTGTCTGCATGGGTTTCCTCCCACAGTCCGAAAAACAAAGTATTAAGGTAAATTGGATGCTCTAAATTGCCCCTATATGTAGTTATTGTATTAGTTATATACAGTATGTGATTTAGCTATTGCATTAATGTTATATACACTATATGATGTAGTTATTGTGTTAATATATACAGTATTATATAATGTAGTTATTGTATGTTATATACATTATGTGATGTATTAGTTAGATACATTATGTATATGATGTACTTATTGTCTTAATGTTATATCCAGTATGTGATATAGTTGTATTAGTATATACATTATGTATATGATGCACTTATTGTATTAATGTTATTTACAATATGTGATGTACTTATTATATTAATGTTATATACGGTATATGATGTAGTTATTGCAATGTTATATACAGTATGTGATGTACTTATTGTATTAATGTTTTATACATTATGGATATGAAGTACTTATTGTACTGGTTATATACAGTATATGATATACTTGTTGTATTAATGTTATATACAGTATGTGATGTACTTATTGTTTTAATGTTATATACATTCCGTGATGCAGTTATTGTATTAATGTTATATACAGTATGGTATGTACTTATTGGGTTAGTTATATACAGTATATGATGTACTTATTGTATTAATGTTATATTCATTATGTATATGATGTACTTATTGTATTAATGTTATATACATTGTGATGCAGTTATTGTATTAATGTTATATACAGTATGGGATGTACTTATTGGGTTAGTTATATACAGTATATGATGTACTTATTGTATTAATGTTATATACATTGTTCATTCATTCATTCATTATCTTCCGCTTATCCTCTTTTAGGGTCGCGGTGGGGTTCCCCATGCCCATCCAGGGGAGAACGTCTCGGGCGCTGGGCAGACAGACCCAGGACAGGGCGCCAATCCATCGCTGGGCACACACTCACTCACACATACACACTTTAAATTGGGCAATTTTGAGAATTCAATTAACTTGATCCATGTTTTTGGACTGTGGGAGGAAACCGGAGAACCCGGAGGAAACCCACGCAGACACGGGGAGAACATGGAAACTCCACCCAGATGGGGATTCGAACCGGGAATCCCCAGCGCTGAGAGGCGAATGTGCTAACCACTAAGCCACCGTGCTGCCGTTATATACATTGTGATGCAGTTATTGTATTAATGTTATATACAGTATGTGATGTACTTATTGTGTTAGTTGTATACAGTATATGATGTACTTATTGTATTAATGTTATATACATTATGTATATGATGTACTTATTGTATTAATGTTACATACATTGTGTGATGCAGTTATTGTATTAATGTTATATACAGTATGTGATGTACTTATTGTGTTAGTTGTATACAGTATATGATGTACTTATTGTATTATTTGTTATATACATTATGTATATGATGTACTTATTGTATTAATGTTACATACATTGTGTGATGCAGTTATTGTATTAATGTTATATACAGTATGTGATGTACTTTTTGTGTAAGTTATATACAGTATATGATATACTTATTGTGTTAGTTATATACAGAATATGATGTACTTATTGTATTAGTTATATACAGTATGTGATGTAGCTGTTGTACAATGTTATATAAAGTCTGTGTTGTAATTGTATTAGTTATATACACTATGTGATGTAGTTGTTGTATTAATGTTATATACATTATGATGAAGTTATTGTAGGACGGTGGGTGGAGGGGGGTGGATGCAGGGATGCAGACTCTCAACTCTTCCTCCACAACTTGCAGGTCGTGCTCTCGCGCCCGTGCCAGCTGCAGTGATGTCCGAATCCATTGGCAGTGAAGTGGAAGAGCGAGTCTGTGCAGGAACTCCACCCTTCCTGTCTGTCTGCTCCACCGCTGCAGCGCCGCTCAGCTCTCCGACCGAGCCGCCGAGGACCGAGCCGCCAAGGACCGAGCCGCCGAGGACCGAGCCTCCGCTCCCTCTGCTTTTGCAGCTGCTCGGGCAGCGGGGGGAGGCGCAGCTGTTCATGGAACAGCCAGGCCGAGGAGTCAGTCACATTCTTGGCTGGGATTCAATGACTGAACCAGACACAAACAAACACACACACACACACACACACACACACACTAGGAGTGGGAGAGAGCGAGCGAGGGCGAGAGACATAGAAAGGGAGCGAGGGAGGGAGAGAGCGAGGGAGAGAGAGACATAGGGAGAGCGAGGGAGAGGGAGACATAGAGGGAGAGACAGACAGAGAGAGAGAGAGAGAGAGAGGAACTCGCAGGGGGAACGCGGAGACAAACACTTCGGCAGCGCATACAGGGCTTTACAGCAGTGACCGACCGCGGCGCCGCTCCTTCAGGATCGAACCCGCTTTCCGTCGAAAGCCGCTGGATTTTAGGTGGAGGACTCGGACCGCGAGCTGCCCGGGTGTCGCTGCCCCGTCTGACTATGAAGCAGAGCCCGAGAAGCCAAGCCGACGCCGTGGGGCTCCACGCTTCCCGAAGTGCCAGCGCAACCGGCCGCCGACTTTTCTGAATGTCTCCTCTGAGCTTCGTCACACTTTTCGCGAAGTGAAAAAAACCAAACCCAAATAAGCCTGAAGTTGATTTTTTATTTTTTTTATATAATATTATTATCTATATCTATATCTA
The DNA here is from genome assembly GCA_019802435.1 of Corydoras maculifer. NCBI lineage: Eukaryota > Metazoa > Chordata > Actinopteri > Siluriformes > Callichthyidae > Corydoras > Corydoras maculifer. Next base: position 748,011 of record JAFMOD010000104.1, on the reverse strand, counting down.
TATATTCGCGCTCCGAGCTCTGAAACCATGGAGGCAGCCGCGGCGTCAGGCTTCCGACCTCACGCAGGACTTCAGCAAACTCTCAAGCAGTTCCATCTGAGCTCCATGAGCTCGCTCGGCGGCCCGGCGGCCTTCTCGGCCCGCTGGCAGCACGACGCGCCGTTCGACAAGCCGGGCAAGAAGAGCGCCGAGCTGCCGCTGCTGCCCGGCCTGGGCGCGCAGACTCCGCCCGTGCTGCCCGGGCCGCTGCTGATCGCGCCGGACCGCTCGACCGAGCGCTGCGAGACGGTGCTGGAGCGCGAACCCATCTCCTGCTTCGTGGTGGGCGGCGAGAAGCGGCTGTGCCTGCCGCAGATCCTGAACAGCGTGCTGCGCGACTTCAGCCTGCAGCAGATCAACGCCGTGTGCGACGAGCTGCACATCTACTGCTCCCGCTGCACGGCCGAGCAGCTGGAGATCCTGAAGGTGATGGGCATCCTGCCGTTTTCCGCGCCGTCGTGCGGCCTCATCACGCAGACGGACGCCGAGCGCCTGTGCAACGCGCTGCTGCACGGAGGCTCGCTGCCGCCGCGCCTCGACAAGGAGCCGCTGTGCGCGGCCGCCGAGCTGGAGCGCGCCGAGCGGGCCTTCAGGGTCTACCACGAGTGCTTCGGCAAGTGCAAGGGGCTGTTCGTGCCCGAGCTGTACAGCGGGCCCCACGCCGCCTGCATCCAGTGCCTGGACTGCAGGCTCATGTTTCCCACGCAGAAGTTCGTGGTGCACAGCCACAAGCGCCTGGAAAACCGGACGTGCCACTGGGGCTTCGACTCCTCCAACTGGAGAGCCTACATCCTCCTGGATCAAGATTACAGCGAGAAGGAGGAGAAGGCCGCACTGCAGCAGCTCCTCAGCGAGTTAAAGGCCAAATTTGACCTCACGGGCAAACACAAGAGCTCCCCTTTCAGAGTAAGTTTGTTTGGTATTATAATAAGAAGAATTGTTATTACTTTGACCTAAAAATGTGGTAAAGTAGTGAACTTACTTGATTTGGACACACACACACACACACACACACACACACACATATATGTATATTGGGGGGGGGTCCCCATGCCCATCCAGGGGAGAATGTTTTGGGCGCAGGGCTGATACACCCAAAGCAGGGTGCCAATCTATCACCAGACACACTCACACAGGCACACTCTATATGGGGCAATTTGGAGAATTCAATTGACCTCGATCCATGTTGTTGGACTGTGGGAGGAAACAGGAAAACCCGGAGGAAACCCACACGGACACAGACAGAACATGGAAACTCCACCCAGATAGGGATTTAAACCGGGAATCCCTAGTGCTGAGAGGAGAACATGCTAACCACTAAGCCACCATGCCGCTATATATATATAAAGTACCTTTCCCTAGTGCTGTAAGCCACCGTGTGTGTGTGTGTGTATGTGTGTATGTGTGTGTGTGTGTGTGTGTGTGTGTGTGTGTGTGTGTATATATATATATATATATATATATATATATATATATATATATATTTTTTTTTTTTTTTAAGTATATACTAATTATATACTTTCTGCAAATATCTTTGTGTCAATTGTGCAATTGAACTTTTAGAATTTTACATTGTAAAAAAAAAACACTACACACACACACACTGTATGCTAATTCATATGCACCACATTATGCACATTCATAACTTCTGCCTGCTTGAATGCACTTTAAGAATTTAAGAATAAGAAGTCAAGTATTAGAAGTGTTTACAGATGTATTTTTCCTTTAACCTGCACAATTCAAATTCACTGAGAATCTGAGCGAGAAATTCAGTAACTTTTGTTCCTAACCAAAAGCACATCGGTTCTCCACCTCCCTTCTTCCTCAAGGGCATCTTCATCTGACGAATGGAGCTCTGGAAATACGCATTACGAGTGTGCCGAGACAGGGACACTAGGGGAAGCCGATAATGGGCTCCTGATGGCGTGGGGGATGAGGCGGCCGAGTTGAGTGGGTTGTAGGGTGCTCTGTGTGTTGTGTTGTGTTGTGTGGGGTGCCGAGCTCTGTGTTTTGTGTCGGGGGCAGGGTGGGGTAGAGGTCATCCCCCAAAAGCAGTGGTGCTTAGAGTCACCGCTGGCCTGGGGGTGTCCGCGTGTGTGCAACCTCTATGACTGGGTCGCAGATGCTTAGGGGAGACAAAGGTGGAGGAGAGACTGCTTCATCCTTACATGGCAGCTGCTGAGTGGGACTTGACTGGGTGCTCTGTGTGTGTGTGTGTGTGTGTGTGTTACTCTAGCTGACTTACCTTGGTCAAGTGGGGCAAATATACTACAGAAAAAAAAGATGTATGGCCCCTCTGCACGTCATCCTACTTTTGTTTTTTGGATTTGTGTCTGATATTGGAAGACGCAACGTCAGCATTTTATTTATTTATTTTTAAATTAGCTTATCCCGATTAGGGTCATGGGGTGCTGAAGCCTCACCCACTTCTCATAAGACAATAGGCAGGGACACACCACACAACAGTAACCCGTTCTAAATCTGCAGGCTTTATAGTACGTCTAGTTCACGTACTAACATGTTTCTAATCTGGAAGGGAACTCCCCACGTTAAGGAACTTCTCTTGTCTGCCTGGGAATCGAGCCGGCGTTGCTGCGAGGAGCGAATTCTAACTACTGTAAGCATTTAAAGCTTTAAACTGTTGGCTCTCGTCAGATCCCCTCCAGATCACTGGTTGTGTAATGAAGACCAAAAAAAGCCTCTCTGGTTACCTCACCTTTTTTTCTGTTTATCCTCTGAAAGATGTGTGGTCTTAGTCATCATGACCCATTCTTTCCACATTTTCTAATAAGGGAAAACTTCTCTGGAACATGCGACTTCCAAAAGATCCAGGAGGTTGAGTGTTCTCGAGGAAGCATCTGCTGTGGTTCAATGTCAGAAGTGTCCCAGTTAGTAGGCCAGCTCGGTCCCGGGAGAGCAGCACACCAGAGCATCTATATATCACTCTGACGGAGCTCTCTGCTGAAAGAGCAGACAAGGCTGCTAGTAACCGGCGCAGGCTCACTTACCCATGAACAGAGTGTCAGCAACCCCGAACCATGTTTATTTCCTACAGAGGTTCTCAGCTACTTTTTTAGTTCAAAGCAGAAACACAGCAATAACAGGGATGTTGTTTTTATATATATATATATATATATATATATATATATATATATATTTTCTCCATATATACACACATATGCTTGCATCTGTGTATTTTATATACATGTATATACATACGTACAATGTGTATGTAAAAAAAAATTTGTGTATGTATATATGTGTATGTATGTGTTTGTATGCCTGCATTTGTGTGTTCTTACATACACACTATATATACATACATATACGCTATAATATATATATATATATATATATATATATATATATATATATATATATATATATTTGTATATGTTAACACATAAATGCATTCATATACACACACACACACATGCATACATACACACACTGTTTCTCATGAGGGGGAGATGAAATTTCCTGAGACGCTGCTTTTGCAAGCCAAGCAGAAGCTACATCCTTTTGAAAGTCACATGACCATGAAGTCTACACGTTCTACTACGGCTGTGCGGTTTTGTCATCACATACCGATTTAAAAAGTCATTGTCTTCGCTACGTATCCTCTTCTTTTTACACCATTTCAGCGCCGCATGAATCAAACTAATGAAGTAACCTTACGGAACTTTCTGTCTCTGAAATGCCTGTTCCATGAACCATTTCGGTGTTTGTGCTATTTATGTCACACGTTGCTGCTCATGGTTTTTGTGTTGACCGGGAGTCATTGTGGGTTTATTTATTAGGCTTTATTTATTTTTATGTCACATCAGTGTCTTTCTTTCTTTCTTTTTTTTAATTTTTTTATGCTGACGTAGCCCCTTTTAACTCGTGCACTGGGTCAGAGACTAATGCACTTTAGTGTTCTAGCTGATAAATGAAATTGGATCTGAGCTTTAGCTTTTCGGTTGAGGTTCTCCATCAGACTCGCGTAAGGGGGAGAAAATTCAGTTTTATTGTTAGCAGCAAATGTGTAGTTGATACTGTATACAAATGAATAGAACCATTGGCATCTCTTGTTCATTCGCTACTGCACGCCGCCTTTTCGTTACGCAGGAAGAATTATTCTACTTTCTCTTTAACGCAAATTCACAACATGCATTTATCCAAAGCAACACTGATGCTGCTGCCGCTACTGATTTCAGGCCTTAAGATAATGTTGCCCTGATGTTTGGACGATAAATCAGTGCCTCTGAATCGTTCCATATGTGTACGTTGACCTATAGATTGTTGTAACTAATAGCAATAGTAACCGGATTGCTGATTTAACGTTTTTACTTGGTTCTGAAAGGATTCCCCACTGTGCTCATGGATCAGAGAGTCTGTGGATAATGCTCTGAGCCCTGTGTCTGACGTTGTCTGGCCGGCTGCACCGTGGTGAGGAAAAGCGTGGTGGAGGCTCATTAAGAGATTGTCTGCTCCGTCACGGGAGCTTTGATGTGCGGCCAAGGGGCCGTGACATAGCACCCAAAGCCGATGACCTCCCTGTCCCCCAGACCAGCCAAACAATCACGTGGCATTTTCCGAGCCGACAGATGGCTGTCTGATAAAAGGCAGAAAAGAATGTAAAATTACAGACAAAACATTTACCACAAACCACAGTGCTGCATGAGTTAGGTGTGGCAATTCTGAAGTAAATGGAGCTCTGGCAGCGTCCCAGACACTTTGCCTAACCCCACCGAGCCAGCAGTGTGCTGTCGTTCTGTTCATGAGCACATGAACCTGCCGTGTTCAGGTGTTGGGTTCTGACCGGATGTTTTTTGGAACCGTCCTCACTCGCTCCAGCATCGTCTTTCCGTCGATAGTGTACATTAAGTACTGAGAGGTAACTGGGTTATGGGGCAAATTAGACTCAGATGGACGGCTCGGCTTTTAAATGGAATTGACATCAACCCCCCCCCGGCTGCCCCCTCTTTTGTTCTCCTAACTCACCTCACTCCATCACGCATTAGCATTCAACCAGAGACCAAACCAATCAGCCCAAGGTGGCAAGGTCCATAATGAATGGGTGTGTGGAGTGGAGTGGAGTGGTGGTGGCCATATGCATAGAAGTTTGCATGCATAATCCCTGCATCAGCTGTGTGTGGAGGTGCGTGTGTGTGTGTGGGGGGGGTTTGGAGGGGTAAATTAAGCGCACTGCCTCTTCAGGTCCATCCCATCTGTCTGCTGACCTTGCCGATGTGGGCCATGCAGATTTCAGTTGACCGTCGTTCGCTTATGCTGCCTCTGCTTTGCTCTCTGAATGCCCCCCCCCCTCCGTCCCTCGGAACACGTGATGCCGGTTGGTCTTGGTTTCAGCCGCTTTGCTGTTTTTGATCATGTGTATATAAGTTTATTCCTCATTCGGAACGATTATAAAAACAATCGGCGCTTTGTTGGTGACTTGAACAGGATTATACACCTGGTGGTTGCACATGCGGCGGTCTGTGGTTCGCTTCAGATCCAGATTACTGTCCAAAAAATGGACGTTTAAATACTCTATATTTCCCGGACCTGTTGCATTATGTTCGTGGATAATTTAATACAGCAATCATGTACAAGGAGGCGGGCATTGTGAATAAATCACAGGAAATAGAGGCCCGACACGTAGCGGCGTACAGCTACATCTCTTTCCTGTGATTACAAACACACTGGTATAAAAAATTATGTTTAATTCATAAATCGTTAATAATCTGGTCTTCTGTGACGGGATCTTGATGGCTGACTAACTCTCAACAATATAAAAATGCCATCTAGTGGCCAAATAACTGAATAGAATTTATAAACAACAGCCGCAACAGGGTTAGTGCGTATTGGGAATAGACTCCTTAATTTGTATTTCCATTTATGCTACACAATTGAAAATAATGGATGGTATATCACGCACAGATACGAATGTGAAACGCTCAGAGGTGTGTGTTATTGCCAATGACATCACAGCTGGACAAACAGCTCAACCAATCAGATTTAAGGACCGGAACTACCGGTTTCATAAATGTCATTAGCATACAAACTGCACCATGTTTGCAATGCATGACTTTTTTTTAGTGATTAATTTATTGTTTTTAATATATATACTTAAAAAAAAAGTTTTGCCTGTCAAGAAACTCAACTGCTTTTTTTTATATAAATATCAGAAAATAAAGAGTCCTCTCATTTAGAAGTGAAACCGGGAATCGGTCGCACCCCTATGACAGACCTCCTGAAAGTTGGCAATTTGCAAACAAAAACAGACCCCCTCGCAGAGGGCCGGGTCGAAATCCAGTTTCGGCTGCCTCCTTGCTGAGCCGCTGAATTTTAATGCTGCCGCTTGACGGCTGAACGGCTCCCCGGGGATGCCTCTCATCCCATCCCTGGTGGGAAGGACACGAGGGGGTGAGCCTTTCTCAGAGGTTGTGCCCTCCATTCTCTGCTGCCTGACCTCTTGTTTAAAGGGCGTCAGCTGGAGCTCTCCGCCGCCTGATGTGGGGGTGAGAGCTCGCCACCCCTTTGTCTTTCGCAGCCTCTGACAAGGTGTACGTTCTTGGTGTTCCTCATTGTCTGCGCTCTCAAAAGTCTGATTCGGGCTTCGGCGCGACATGACGAGGCAGAGAAAAGGCGCGTCCGTCCGCCATGTGGCTGAAATGATATTCGCAGCATCTTTAGGGGACCTAAAGTGACATCACTTCAAGTATTCAACTATTAAAGTATTTTATTTGTCATTCCAATCATATAAAGTACTGTATAGTATTTGTGGAACGAGACGGCGTTCTCGCGGCACGGTGGCTTAGTGGTTAGCACGTTTGCCTCTCAGCGCTAGGGATTCCCGGTTCGAATCCCCATCTGGGTGGAGTTTCCATGTTCTCCCCGTGTCTGCGTGGGTTTCCTCCGGGTTCTCCGGTTTCCTCCCACAGTCCAAAAACATGGATCAAGTTAATTGAATTCTCAAAATTGCCCCGTTTATAGTGTGACTGTGTGAGTGAGTGTGTGCCCA
>JAFMOD010000104.1:723577-737659 GCA_019802435.1 Corydoras maculifer | reverse complement strand
TTTTTTTTTTTTTTTTTTTTTTTTTTTTTTTTTTTTTTTTCTTTTTTGTGCGGGCCATGCGACCACGCGGCATGCTGCTCTCGCCTACGAACTGCCCACTGGCCACCCTCGGGGCTTTACGCATGGATCGGATTTAAGAGCAAAGTGGACGTCCTGATTTCCACGTTGGGTCTGCGGCACGTGATGTAAGTGGACGGCGATGCGTGGAGGGGCGGATGTAAGTGGGGCAGGGCGTTGTTCTGCAGAGTGGAGCGTCTGCTTCCACGTGGAACAACCCACCCCCTGCAAAACAAATATTTTCCCATCCATCCATTATCTTACGCTTTATCCTATATAAGGGCCGCGGGGGGGTTCCCCATGCCCATCCAGGGGAGAACGTTTCAGGCGCTGGGCAGATACACCCAGGACAGGGGGGCAATCTATCACTGGACACACACTCACTCACACAAACACACTCTATATGGGGCAATTTTGGAGAACTCAATTGACTTGATCCATGTTTTTGGACTGTGGGAGGAAACCGGAGAACCCGGATGAAACCCACGCCGACACGGGGAGAACATGGAAACTCCACCCAGATTGGGATTCGAACCTAGAATCACTAGAGCTGAGAGAAGAACATGCTAAACACCAAGCCGCCCCAAATATAAAATTTTTTATTTAAAAAAATAAAAATGAAAAAATTGTGGGGGGGTGGGTCTTGCAAAGTCCAAGGCCTCGCACTCTCTCCTCGCGCTCTCTCCTCGCAGACGGCTCTCGCGCGGCGCCCTGGCTGCATTAGCTCCGAAACTTCTGTGATTGGAGAGGCGATGTAGTTGCTAAGCAAAGCTGCTCTTCCTGTGCTAAATCAGAACTCGCTGGTGGTGGGCTGAAAGGAGCGTGCCAGTTTTCTCCTTCTGCCTCATCCTCTCGCTCACCCTCTCACACAAACACTCTCACTTGCTTTTGCTATCTCTCTCTCTCTTTCTCTCTCTCTCTGCTTTCTCCTGTTCTTTCGCTTCTTCTCTCTCTCTCTGCGACTCCATTCTGCTCTCGCGTCACTAATGCACGTATAGAGGCACACACACTTAACCAGCAGGCCTCCTGCACACGGCTATTCTGTTACAAGGGTGGAGTACGTCTCCTGCGAAGGGCTGCAAAAACACCAGCGAAATTCTGATATGAGTGAGAACTGATCCACAGCCTCCATTTTCCTGCACACCCCAGAGCTCTGTGAATGAAAAAGGAGTGGTGCAGCCCTCTCTCTCTCTCTCTCTCTCTCTCTCACTCTCGCTCTCTCTCCCAAAGAAAGTGTGCTGCAGAGCCGGAGGTTTTCCTGCACCGCCGCTTACAGCATCTGAGGCTCTGGGGTGATTCACTCCTCCAGACCTCAGACAGCTGGCAAGGCCTCCATTTTCCACTTGCTGTGATAGTCCACCACAACATGGTGTTTCAGAGCTCACTCAGCAAGATGGCTGTTCTAGAAAAAGCAATAGCCTACAGGAAAGCGTCTGTCGGGGGATAATTTCAGACGTTTCGTGCCGTTTAAAAAAAAAAGAGAGCGAAAGAAAGAAAGGAAAGAAAAAGTCCCTGTTTTTAAAAAAAAGGGTAATTTTTTTTCCCGGAGTAAAAATGGACTGGTGCTTCTGCTGCAGTGGGTTTTTTTTTTTAAAGCTTTACTAGAAAGCAAAAAGAATCACAGCGTTACATAATATCATTTTAATCCCATAAATGACGTTCTCATCGTACCTCTTGCCGGATCGGATCTCTGATTTGTAGAACTCAACTGAGGGAACGTTGCTAATCCAAAGTTTGGATAATCGAACCAAACTCTGATAACTGTGGAGTTCTAAAGTAGCAGTAAAAAGTTTGACCATGCCCCCTTTCTGTTCCACTTACTGTCCATGTTCTCAGTTCCACCTCCTGTAAAGATGGACTTTGTAGTTCTCTAATTCCAGACTGTAGTCCATCTGTTTGTGTTCTACAGTACATGCTGTGTACGTCCCCTTTACTCTGTTCTAATGGTCAGAACCCCAATAGTACCACCACAGAGCAGGGGTTATTTGGTGGGTGCATTTTTCCTATCCCAGCAGTGTCACTGAGGTGGAGAAATGAAACTCCAGCAGCACTGCTGCACTAAAACCCCCTCACCACATCAGTGTCACTGCAGAACTGACAATAAACAATCCACCACCCAAATGAGACCTGTTCTGTGATGCTCCTGACCAACAGAGAACCAACAGGGGACAGATGTTCTACAGTCTGTAATTGTAATTGTAAAATTACAAAGTCCATCTGTATGATAAGTGGAGGAAACTTTAAGTAAATGTGTCTGTTGGATGGAAGTCGGAGGTTAAATCCACAGATCATTTGTTCTATTTACAAATGTGTTGACTGTCGGCTACCTGGAACTGGAGCACGATCTGGACCAGCTCATCCGGCTTTAGTGGCTCAGCGGCAGTGCACATCTTATGGCATCACAGTCCTGTTATTGCTCTTGTTTTTAAAATAAGGGCTCCAGACCGTGTCAGTTAAACATCACCAGCCTTATTTCTGGCCGAGTCAGTAACGTGTCATAGCAAAGCCCTGAGACGGAGAAAAGTCTAAATCAAACTGAAGTATCTCAGCCTGCAGAACAGCGTCTTTTGGTTGAACCCTCTGATGGTTCCACTCTGAAGTTGCACACGGTTCTCGGAAATCATCTGGAACTGTTCGATAAGCAGTGATCTCTATATGCACGGTCCTGCAGCAGGCACTTAACCCAAGACTGGAAATGATATGTGAAAGCATTTTGCTGCTATCTCGCTGAGAAATCAGCGTCTCTGTCCCAACACAGTATGCCAGGGTTTACCCGCTCAGGAGCGCTTACATGACTGGAGTGACTCACCATGCGACTGCATCCATCCATCCATCCCTCCATCCTGGTTCTATTAAGAGTTGAAGAGGGTGGTTTGCATTAGACTTCATTTACTTCAGTGAGGTTTGCCCACAGGCACAGTCTCCAGAAAGTGTGGGGTTTGACCATCATCTGTTCAGCTTTTTGCTTTCTATTGTATGAAACGCAAGGCACCCCCCTCCTCCACCCTGTCCACTGGGACCAAAGGGGAGGATATATATATATATATATATATTATATGTGTGTGTGTGTCAGGGTTTGAACCTGTAACCATCTGCTCCGTAGTTCAATATCTTCATTACTAAGCCGGCATTATCTCGTCACCTGTTTGAGCATTAAATGGTGATGTGCTGCGTCTCTCCAGCCTCCTCAGTGTCCTCATTAAGGTGGTTGTTGGCGTATTTACTTTCTGAAAGCGTTGCCTTTCCAGCGTCCCGTTAAAATCCCGCCAGTTCTTCTGACGCCGACGTCATGGGTGGTGCCATGCTAATGTTCGGAGCGTTATTCTGCGGGATAGTTACACTCTGTGTAGCTCAGCAGACCTTTTGTGAGGCGGCACATACATCCAGGGTAACTGTCATTATTCTTTTGCCCCTTACTGGATCCCTGGCACTCGGGACATCTGCTGAAGCACCTCTTCTGCTCCCGCCTGTCTCTCCTTTCTGTTTCTTAAAAGGACGGAGCTTTATTCAAAGAGCCTATTGCGCCTTTACACTCATGTCGTCCCCAATTACTCAGTGACAGAGGGACCCCACTCTCCCTGCCCCCCTACCCCCCCAGTCTCTCACTTTGTCTTTGTAATTCTTCCATTTTCTCTGGTTTTCGCTCTGATTCGTCAGCGAGCAGCAAGATGTGGGGGGCATTGCTGCCGCTATTGATGTTGCCGAGGTGTTTGTTACCTCACCTTGTGGATCCAAGGAGACCTTTACTATACGGGGCCTAAATGAGGCACAAAGCTTTAACACCCCAGAAAAAATATTCCAGCCCCCCGGGGACAGCAGGGCATCATGGTAGAAAGCCCGTGACTGGTGTCTAATGTTATTTATAGTGCGGCAGAAGTCCGAAAGTGGAGCGGGGCTTGAAATAGTGTGCAGGGATTGCCCACTAATATCAGCCTTGTCTCAAGATGGGGACTGCTGCAAGTCGGGAAGGCGGTAGAGTCGAGTTACAAGGTGGTAGTTTACCATAAACACCATACATGCAGTCAGTCATCCAACCCAAATCCACCGTCCCTAAATCTCCCCCGCCCCCGAATTGGGGCTCCAGGCCATAACTGCCAAATAAAGGTGACGGGGCCAATTTAATGAACCGTTGGCGGGCAAATTTCCTTGACACCGTGATTACACCGCCATCACTCATGCTAATCTTCCAACCCCCCCAACCTCCGGCCAAAACGGTGTCACCGTGTGACTTAACCCCGCGTTCGGATTTCTTTCCTTTTTCGCAAAGCAGATGTCGGACGAACACGAAACGTCAGCGAAAGAGGCGGCGAGCGAGCGAGCTGGGTGTGGAATGTATGATTACAGCGCACGGCGTCTGACGGCAGAGCCGTAGTTAAGGTCCATAACCTTAAGCGAGGCTTCGGCGCCCGTATCGTCCGGATCTGCAGGCGCTCGTTAAAGTATTTTTATGATGACACACGGTCTGCCTTAAACCAAGGTTTTAGTCGGTTGGTCTGTTCCAAGGTCCCGTTGGCGAACTTGGCCTGGTATAAAAACGGCTCTGGCAGAGGCCCCTTATGTAATTGCACATTGTCGGAACATCCGGATTAAAACAAACCCAGACGGATATGATCGGAATGTCTGGGTCAGACGGCAGAAGTGTGAGTTACGACCGCACCAGAAACGAGCGGGCGGCGGGATCGTCCCGACTGAACTTCAGCCGTCCCCGATCCTCCAGGCTACTGATTAGTCACCCTATTATCAAGCCTGCTCCCTAATTTATCTCTTTGTTGTGGCGCTGCCTGCAGTAAATACGAAGGAAGGCCTTGGCTGGATGCATTCGGAGGAAGTGTGTCTTTGTGTGGCTGGCAGGTGCAGCGGAGTGTAGAGTGACGCTGCCATTTGATCGCCGGGGTGAGGGGGGGGGTGGGGGGAGGCGAGGGACCGGGGTGGTCTTTGTGACCGAATCAGTATTTGGAGCGGGATGGGGCTCGGCGGGTGGAAACCGAGCCGCATTCTGCTGCACTTCTGACCTTCTCTCATTTTCGGTAACGCCGTCTGCCCCGAGAGTGCCGGACGTCTCCGGTGTCGAACCTCTGGAACGCCGGGCGAACCCGTAATCGCGGGCCTGTGTGGGAGCGGGGCGGTAAAATCTTCAGACGGGTTTCGTTTTTTTTTTTTTTGCGTGGTCGGTGCCCCTCGCTCTTCCTCTCATCCACTCCCCTTCCACTTCATTCTTTTGCTCCTTCCTCCTCACATCTGCTCCGCAGTCCTCGCCGGCTTTTTTACAGGGCTGAGGTCATTCTCCTGTGCGCCAAATGGAAACACATGAACGGCCAGACCGGGGACTTGTATTACAGGTCACTTTTAGAGGAAGTTCATCTCGGACGGAGTTTGCACCAAAAAAATGTAATAAAGTTATATATAAAAAGATATAAAGTCGACAAAATTAAAAAACGTAAAGAAAAAAAAAAAAGGGGGGTTTTCAGGTCGAACGCAGTCGGGTTTCAGGAATAAACCTGCCGAACCCTTAGCTTTCAGAAGCCTTTGCTGCGAAAGTCGAGACAGCTGTGGTCACTGAAACGTCCGCGTTCAGTACTGAAGCCGAGTTTGACGTGTATATACAGAACGCTACGGAAATTTCCTGGAATGCAAACAGCCTCCTGATTTATTCTTATTATTTTTTGATTTTGGGCGGCACAGTGGCTTAGTGGTTAGCATGTTCTTCCTCTCAGCGCTGGGTATCCAGGTTCGAATCCTGATCTGGGTGGAGTTGGTGTTTTGCGTGGGTTTTCTCCCACAGTCCAAAAACATGGACTCAAAAACTGCTCTTAATTGCCCCATCTATCTGTATCTAGTGTATCCAGGATGATCAAGAACGTCATTAAAACAGTTTAATGACCAAAAGCGTCTCACTTTATTAATACAGTATTATAATTAATGATTTTAAAGCGGGGCGGCACGGTGGTTTAGTGGTTTAGCATGTTCTCCTCTCAGCACTAAGGATTCCCGGTTTGAACCCAATCTGGGTGGAGTTTCCATGTTCTCCCCGTGTCCGTGTGGGTTTCCTCCGGGTTCTCCAGGTTCCACTCACAGTCCAAAAACATGGATCATGGTCAATTGAATTCTCCAAATTGCCCCATATAGAGTGTGTATGTGTGTCCAGTGATAGATTGGCACCCTGTCCTGGGTGTATCTGCCCGGCGCCCAAAACGTTCTCCCCTGGATAGACATAGGGACCCCCCCCCTCCCCCAGCGGCCCTAATAGAGGATAAAGCTGAAGAGAATGGATGGATGGATTTTTGTTTTTTCTTTTTTAATTGTGAGCCAAAGGGGCGTCTTTCATTATTTTTTTAATTATCTTTTTTGCTTTCATCGAGTCTCATAACGCAGAATCAGCTTCATGCCGTCTTCATGCCGGGCCTCTAGTCCTTTGGTCAACATCTTCTCTTCGTTATTTTCCATCTGTTTGCCGTCGCATTCTCGGCTTCTCGCGCTTTCGCAAAAACATTCTGTGCAACATGAGCGCGGCTCTGGAGCTCCGTTTGGGGAGCGTGTACATGTACAGAAGGACACACCCTTTCAAGTGCATCTGCTCCCTCTTTACGTAGCCCCTGAAATAGTGGCTTTGATGCGAACGGAAAGACGGAATGTTCTTCTGTTCTGCCGAGTGGGTTCACGTTGGAGAAGCAACATGACATCGGGTCATTCTGCAGATGCTGTAATGTTGGCGGCACAGAGAACACGGTCCGCCCCTAGACGCGGCGCCCGTGGGAGATCGGTATTAAGTGTGTGGGGTTTCAGATCTTAAGGTTGGGGGTTCAAATCCAGTCCACGAATTGTAAAGGTGGGTCCTTGAGCGAGACCCTTAACCCTCATTGCTCCATATAGAATACTCGGATGACCCTGCACCCCGACCCCAACTATCAAGCTTGTAAGGCATCTCCAGAATGACCTCATGTAATAGAATTATTATGGAATTCAGTCATGGAACGTGTTTTAAACATTAAACTCCAGTTGAATCCCTTGTTTTTTTTTACACCCGCTGTCTACAGGCTCGGCGTCGAAAAGCCCTTTAACACCAATCCCGACCAAGTTGAGGTGACGACCTGGGTCACTGGGACAGTGTGAAAAAGCCGAGTGACCCCGCGCTCCCTTTGTTTTTTTACAGCTGCCCTGCAACCACTGAGGAGACAGTTAACCTTCCAACTCCAATAGCCCACAGTCCCCACTCATCTAATGGCTCAGGAAAGGCCTGTCCCGGGGTTGTGGAGAGGTCAGGTTGAATTGCAGGACATAAACGTTAACGTGAGCCAGCAGGGTAAATAAAAGAGGTGGCGGCCGAGGTGAGGAGGAGGGGGGGTGGGGTGGGTGTACGAAACAGCCGGGGCTCAGCCAATCCCTTAAATTGATAACCAGGCAGCGGAAGCCATTGATTTTATAGTAAGGCGGGATGGGCGGGGTCGAGGGAGGCTGCCCTTTTCACCTTCCCCTGACCGAGCAGGAGATGAAACGAGTGGAACAGGAAGGCCAGCGTTTTAAAAGGTCACGATTATGACGCCTGACGAACCTGGAGATCTCATCCGGACCTGGAACGTTCTCCTCAATGAAAGTTCTGAACGTAGAATGGTGCTGGTTGTTTGTTCGCCGTTTTCCGTGCGTTTGGCTCCACGCGCTGACATTCTTTTTGCGTCAAGTACGAACACGCAGTGAGCGCCTGTGGCTGTGAATACAAGGAGAGGGTTCTACGACGTTCCTTGAAGTTGTTAAGTGATGAGGGTGCTTGGAGCTACATGCCAGTGAATGAGATTAACCCATAATGTTGACGTGAAGGTGGCCGATCCACTCCACCTGCACCAGCTCTGCGCTGTAGTCACAACACTGATGGTGCTGTGTTTGTGTGTCTACGTTCTGCTTGTGTTCTGCATGTTCACGTTCCTATTTGGCGTTTCGGCTTCTGTATCATTAGTGCGGCTTGTCGCTTCTTGTCCCGGCTTTTCCGGGGTTTTGTGATGACGGTTACTCAAAAAATTCATGCATTGTTGGTCGCTGCTTCTTCTTTTTGCTTCTTAGACGTCTTAAACTCGCATCTTAGACCTTGGCACCCCGTCACACCCATCCTCTACCGGGCCTGAGGACACACAGACTATAGGGACAATTTAGAGCAGCCGATTCACCTTAAATTCATGTTTTTGGACTGTGGGAGGAACCCGGAGGAACCCACGTGGACATGGGGAGGACATGGAAACTCCACCCAGATTGGGATTTGAACCGGGAATCCCTAGCAGAGGAGAACATGCTAACCACTAAGCCACCGTGCCACCCATGATTAAAAATATTAATATTAATTCATTTAAAGTAAGGGCAACCTAATATGGTGACATTCTTTTTTGGAAGGAAAAAAAGTTTTTGAGCATGTGACTCCACCTGCAGCACACGTGTGTGTGTGTGTGTATGTGTGTGTGTGTGTGTGTGTGTGTGTGTGTGTGTGTGTGTGTGTGTGTGTGTTTACTTTGTTCTTACAGCAAAAACCTTTTCTTTTAAATTGATGAACTTTAAGGAAAAGTTTTTTTTTTTATTATTATTATTATTATTATTATTATGTTTTAACGTTTATTTTTACAAAACTATTGAATAATCGTACCATTAGAATCTGTAATCGTCTCGTCGTGGGGAGACATCTTCAGGCGTTTCTTGGTGGTTTGTAAAGAGTATATAAACCTTTGCAGGCCCCCTAATGAGTCAGCATGTTATATATCATGTTAATGTAACTGAGGATTTGTATTGGGAACACACACACACACAACACCACACACACTGTTGCTTATAAGATTCCATCAGTTGGAACTGGAGAACATGGATTAGAGCGCCATCTGTGGCGTAAAGAACAATATAGAGTAACGACGATCAAAGAACGAAGAAGTTCTCGGTTTGGTTTATCCAGCTCCTCATGCGGAACCGAATTCCGTCCTGTGTAAACTACCACGGCGGGACATTCCTATCCCGGCACTCTGTAGCGGCTGCGATTCGAAACATCTTATTTGTGTCTCGTCTTGTTTTGAGTTCTCGTAGACGAGACGATAAGCCATTAAGACAAACTATCCGTGTTTACGCAGAGGCCCCGCTTCCATGTGCAACGTTCTCAACCCCTTCCTGTGGAAATGGAACCCTTGCCTGTTTGCTTCAGTGCGTTGACCTGTTGCTCACTTTTAAGTAATGAGGGTATAGAGTACTAAATCAGTCGGGGCCTTCAGCGCGCCGTGATGGCCGCCACCCGGCTCGAGGGCCTGCCTCGATGTTGTGGAGCGCTTTTTGTTGATTGGAGGGTTTTGCTATTTTCATTGTGAGCGTCTGCTTTATAAACCCGAGGTCAGCGACTTTTTACTAGACGCGGAGACAAGTCCATAGGCAAAAGAGCGCGGTGGCACTCCACTTCCCCCACCATCTGGCTGCCATAAAACGGGGCTGGATGTTTGGGTTTTAGTGCCTCTTTTACGGCCCTGCAGGGTGAGACTTAGAAGTGCAGGCACAGACACAGGCTCGAGAATGCACTCTAGATGCCCCCGAGCTCCTGAGCTTCCTCTAAAGTCCTCTAATACAGGTCAGAAGTTCATTGCCTTTCTCCCCCTGGAAGCCAGCGAGCAGCAGTTGGTGTGGTTGGTCACGGGGGCAGAATTTAGCAGGTATCCTGTGCAGAATGTAGCCACCGAGAGGCTTTTATAGGGCAGGGCAGCAGACATGAATCACACAGATGGTACTGTTCTGTGCAGCAGGATGACTCAACGAGAGTTCTATCCATCTTTGCGTCATCTCCTGCTTCCACTGTTCACATAAAAACCTGAGTGTCGAGAACATACGGGATTAGGAACGATGAGTTACGCCTCGCGGTCTGAAGCGGTTTACCTTCGAACCGGGTTCGAAAACAGAACAGCGGAGTGTTTATCATTAAGAACGTACAAACATGCATCTCATTATCTACTTAATCCTATACTGGGGTTGTGGTGGGGGAGAGGGGGGGGGTGTTTCCTTTGCCCAGGGGATGGTGCCAATCAAAGGCTGGACACACTCACGCTATTTAAATTGGGAAATTTAGAGTGTGGGAGGAAATCAGAGAATCCAGAGGAAACCCATATGGACACGTGGAGAACATACAAAATCCTTCCAGGTCGAGATTCGAACCTGGCAAATTAGAAGGGGGCAATTTAGAGCAGCCAATTCACCTTGAATCCATGTTTTCGGAGTGTGGGAGGAAACAGGAGAGCCCGGAGGAAACCCACACGGACACGGGGAGAACATACAAACTCCATCCATGTCAGGATTCGAACCTGCCAAATTAGAAGGGGGCAATTTAGAGCAGCCAATTCACCTTGAATCCATGTTTTCAGAGTGTGGGAGGAAACAGGAGAGCCCGGAGGAAACCCACACGGACACGGGGAGAACATACAAACTCCATCCATGTCAGGATTCGAACCTGGCAAATTAGAAGGGGGCAATTTAGAGCAGCCAATTCACCTTGAATCCATGTTTTCGGAGTGTGGGAGGAAACAGGAGAGCCCGGAGGAAACCCACACGGACACGGGAAGAACATACAAACTCCATCCATGTCGGGATTTGAACCTGGCAAATTAGAAGGGGGCAATTTATAGCAGCCAATTCACCTTGAATCCATGTTTNCCATGTCAGGATTCGAACCTGGCAAATTAGAAGGGGGCAATTTAGAGCAGCCAATTCACCTTGAATCCATGTTTTCGGAGTGTGGGAGGAAACAGGAGAGCCCGGAGGAAACCCACACGGACACGGGAAGAACATACAAACTCCATCCATGTCGGGATTTGAACCTGGCAAATTAGAAGGGGGCAATTTATAGCAGCCAATTCACCTTGAATCCATGTTTTCGGAGTGTGGGAGGAAACCGGAGAGTTCGGAGGAAACCCACACGGACACGGGGAGAACATACTAACTCCATCCATGTCGGGATTAGGACCTGGCAAATTAAATGGGGCAATTTCGAGCTGCCAATTCACCTTGAATCCATGTTTTTGGAGTGTGGGAGGAAATCAGAGAATCCAGAGGAAACCCACATGGACACGGGGAGAACATACAAACTCCATCCATGTCGGGATTCGAACCTGGCAAATTAGAAGGGGGCAATTTATAGCAGCCAATTCACCTTGAATCCATGTTTTTGGGGTGTGGAAGGAAACCGGAGAGCCCGGAGGAAACCCACACGGACACGGGGAGAACATACAAACTCCATCCATATCGGGATTCGAACCTGGCAAATTAGATGGGGCAATTTCGAGCAGGCAATTCACCTTGAATCCATGTTTTCGGAGCATGGGAGGAAACCGACGAGAACCCAATGAAGACACTGCGACGTCTCCATGGAAACCCCACCCAGATTGGGATTCGAACCTGGTTCCCTGGCGCTCAGCCGCCAGCGTGGCGCAGTCTGGGGTATTAAAGGTCAGATTTCTGTCATTTGGAAAATCTATCTCTTTTTTTTTTTTTTTTTTTTTTTTTTTTTGAATCCCTGAGACCGACAGGAAGAGCTGGATGTTGGGGCAGCTTTCTTTCTTTCTTTCTTTCTTTTTTATTTTTTCATTTCTTTTTTTTTCTGCTCTGCGTATCGTCCGGAACATCAGCAATCACTCGCCTCTCTTTTGGCTGGATTTCAGTTTCCTCTTGATTTCCTTAAAATCTCCGAGCGCGTTCGAGTTTCCTGCCTCTTTTCCGCCCCCACACTACTACAAAAGAGAAGAAAAGAATTGCTGACTGGGAACAAAATCAAAAAAAAAAATTATGAAATAAATTAAAGATGATGACGATGATGAAGAAGAAGAAGAAGAAAGGGGAAGAAGAAGCGTGTTTGGCAGGCACGCCCTTGAAGGTTTCTGTGTCACTCAAGCCCAGTAAATTTTTAATTATTTCCTCGCTGTGGTGTACTGCTCTGGTTAACTGGAGCGCTGGCTCCACGCTGTCTCTCAGCTCTGATACTAGACCCCTGCGTCAGACATGAAATCACTTTAACTCCCCAGACAGTTCCAGCATGCAGGTAAGACGCGGAGCGGAGCTTCCATCCTCCTTCCCGTCTTCTTCTTCTTTTTTTTTTAAATAATATTTTCTGAAACGCCATGATTTCAGGTTCGGAGGAGCGTCTTCCTGTAAGCGCGCTGCCTAAAATCTCGCCTCGCCATGTTTCCTAAAGGGAGTGAAGAAGACCGACGGCAGCACTACTTCAGCTCCCGAGTGCGGCTTTGTCTTTCAGACTGATGCACTTAGCATCCAGATCCATTATTATTCCCTCCCCATGCAGACAGCTGTAATACAATCCGTGTTGATTTACGAGCAGCAGCGGAGCCCACATCCCTGCTCTTTGCCAAAAGCTGTGCTGCACCGATGCTGTCTGAGCATGCCTATTGGATTTGCCCCCAATAATTATCATGATAATGACTTCAAATGCATTTTCATAGCCGGGACCTCTGATTGCACTTGACAAGCGCCTCTCCTCGTCAACGTAAAAGGCGGCGCACATCAAAGTCCGATGGTCGAGCCGATGTGTTTCGCTCTTAATTTTATTAGAATTCTATATGTATATGTGTATACGTTATGAATTTGCCTTGGGTTCTTTGTTTCATGTTTTTTTTTTTTTTATTATTATTATTATTTTTTTATACCTCCCAAAAAAAAGACGTGCAGGCAGAGGAGGTGGGGGCGGGGGTGGGGGAGTTCTAGAGGGGTAGAGCAAAAGCTTGAAATGAAAGGCTGGAAATAATGATCTCTGCTCTGAGGTGGTGGTTGCATCAAGGAGAATGATTCAGAGGAGAAAAATGTACCGTGTGTCTCTTTAAGAGCACTGGGTTGTCTGTAGAATGCATTAGTCCAGCAGAGCAGACACAGGCCGGGACAGAGGGAGGAGCCTGACCCAGCCGAGGGAGTTGGGGAGGAGGATGGAACAGCCGAAGTCTGGGCCTCCAGCCTCCTGGCTAGACTGCTGAAAGTTATTATTGAGTTCCTGCGCAGGGCCTCCCCTCCCTGCAATACTGCTGTCTATTCAGCCTGTGCTTACTTGCTCACATACTGTGTGTGTGTGTGTGTGTGTGATCTGCATTTTTACAAATACGCTGATAATATCGTCTGCAATTAAAACACCTCCTTTCGATATTAAGGTTGCCAGAGCGTTTGTCCGGGAACGCGGGCGCGAGCCTCAGGCGCTCCCTGAGAAATCCGCACCCGAGCGTATGGCACTTTGTGGGTCAGCGCGGGTTTTGCGTTCGGAAAGCCGGGAGATTACACGCTTTCCCCTCGTGTGCATCACGAGCGTCAGACCCTAATCCCCCTGACCCAATCTCGCCCAAGACTCGGATCACGGCGTCTCTGCAGGGAAGGCGGTATAAAAGCCTCCACGGGCCGGACGGGCCGCCGCGGCGCTGAAGCGGTGTCTCGCGGTCGTTTGGCAGCGGCCTATCTTTAGCGTGAGCCCCTGCGAGGCGGTGGGAGCGGGGACGGCGCAAATGAGGTAGTGATTTCAGCCGAGCGGAGGAGCCAAATATGCGCGAATGTATGCTTTTAATGGGAGGCAGCTGCAGATGGGCTTCGGGAGAGCTGCAGGTCTCGGCCTGGGTAACGTCAGCCACAGCGGGGTTGCTCGAGAGAGGGGACGGGGCTGAGGAAAACCCTGGCGCGGACCCGACGTGTTTGGTATTCTGTTGAGTTCTGTTTGTTGAGTCAGAGCTTCGCCGCGCGCGAACTGTTATGCGGTTGCTATGGAGAAAAACATTGGCCCCTCCGAATTCAGCCGAGTGCAGTAAAACGGGCCAGGAAAAAGACGCCTCCATGAACTCACGGGGTCACGGAGCAGACGGCACACGAAGAGAAGCGAATAATCCAAAACGCATAACGCTGATGAGCAGGAGTTTAAAACCTGATTTAATGAAAATAAAGTGATCTGCACATTTCACACACACACACACACACACACACACTCCGAGTAAAGTGAGCACACTGCCCAGAGCGGTGGGCAGCCCAGGGACCAATTGGGGTTAG
>JAFMOD010000104.1:702970-714429 GCA_019802435.1 Corydoras maculifer | reverse complement strand
CTCTGTGGTGCAGTACGTTAAAGCCGCTCTGTGTCATAGAAAGTCTGCAGCGCTTTAATCCTCTTTGTGATTAGCGTGGAAGTTCGTAATAATTGTGTAACCTCGTTCTCTGTCTCTCAGAAGGCTTTTCCGTCAGTAACAAGCTGGTGCTTGTGCCGGAGCATAATTGTGAATCAGAGCGCACTTTCACACAGCAAAGAGCCAGAACTCGGCCAAAAAACTGGTTCAGCTCCAGCACCAGAAGGCTGGCGGTCTGGAGACGAGAGCCACTGACGTCAGTGCTGTGCTCGTGAATATGCCCATACAGCAGATGTTCACCTTCTGATGATTAACTCCGTCTAAAAAGAGTCAATAAGTTGTAATTTATGGAGGATTCGTTAACACGTTTGGGTCGGATGTTGGTGTTAAAACCTTGGGTGTGATTAAAGAACCAAAGCAGAGGTGTCTGTTACAGAACAACGGCTTTCTGCAAAATCAGCTTCTCCTTATAAGTGTGTGTCTGTGTGTCTCTGTCTGTGTGTGTCTCAGACAGAGAGACACACACAGACAGACACACACACAGACAGAGACACACACACAGACAGAGACACATACAGACACATACAGGCAGAGACACAGACAGACACACACACACACACACACACACACAGACACACAGAGAGAGACACACACAGACAGAGACACACTGTCTGTGTGTGTCTCTCTGTCTGTGTGTGTCTCTCTCTGTGTGTCTGTGTGTGTGTGTGTGTGTCTCTGTCTGTGTCTCTGTCTGTATGTGTGTCTGTATGTGTCTGTCTGTATGTGTGTCTGTATGTGTCTGTCTGTGTGTGTGTGTGTGTGTGTGTGTGTCTCTGTCTGTGTGTCTCTGTCTGTATGTGTGTCTCCTATATAAATCCACACTGTTGCTTCGATTACAACATTGTTTAATATTTACGTGGTTTGAGCAGCAACACCACTGATTGGTGTTATTGTGCACAAAAGAAACTTATATTCAGGATGTCGGTGTTAATTGTTCATTTTGTTTTTAGTTAAATATAGCTTTACAAAATGTAGTTGCTTTAAAAAATCATTCATTCATTCATTCATTATCTCCCGCTTTATCCTCTATAATAGTCGCGGTGGGGTTCCCCATGCCCATCCAGGGGAGAACGTCTCGGGCGCTGGGCAGATAGACCCAGGACACGGCGCCAATCCATCGCTGAGCAGCTTTAAAAAATCTAATTAAATAAAATATAAAAACGGCGTGGCATTATTGTGAATAAATCCCAGGAAAGTTATTATTAGGACCAACGCGTAGCGGAATATAGTTACACCTCTTTCACGTAATTAACTCACAATGACACAAAACCTCAGGTATGTTATCACTTTTATAAAAATGGTAACAAACGCACTATATTAAAAAAAAAAAAAAGATAAAAAAGGTTTAATTTATAAAAGCGTTTATTAAAACAACATTTTTAGTAATCTGCTCCTCCGTGACAATCTAGTCCTGTTTTTAAAGTGAACATTGACTGCTGAGTAATAGGATTCTGGTTTCTCTAACAATCAAACACTGACATTTTGTGGCCATATTACAGAACACAGTTAATGGCGTGTGTTAATGTCAGTAATGTCACGGCTTAACGAACAGCTCAGCCAATCGGATTAAAGGACCGGAACAACCCGAGAAGTAACTAATCAGCAATAAAACTAGTTTGCAGCTAAGTTCTAGGTGTGAATGCTGGTTCTTACAGGACACACTGGTTCAGAGAACCCGGCACAGTTTCATAAACTGACCCCAAAGAAGGCGATTGGTGACGAAAGAAAGGCAGATAAAATAAAGAGCTCGGAGACTTCGGACTTGCGAGCGTCTGTATCGTTCACGTTCCGGCGTTCTCTCGTAACACAAGCCGAAATGCTCTGGCTCTTGACGTCTGTATCAGGATAATTAAATCTGTCTGGCATCATAAGTTCTTCATCTTCAGTAGGTTCAGCCGTTTACTGAAGTTCTCAATAGAAAGAATGTTGTTTATCATCTTCATAGAACCCGGTCTGTTATGGAGTCATGGTATTAATTAGAATAACTTTCAGTCCTGAAATGCGGCAGCAGTGAAGCCAAGTGTTTCGTACAATGCGGAAAACGCAGACGCAAACTCCGGTGAGTTTACTGAAGACGTGCCAGCGATACGAGTTTAAGTTTATTTATTTCTATAGAGCTTTTTATAATCGTGCATTAACTGAACTGTAGCTTTACAGTGTTCTATTTCTGAACTCCCCCAACCCCCCCAAGGTGAGGTAACAGTGGTGAGGAAAAACCACCTGGTAGTTTTGGGACTCTTGTGAGGACCAAGATACTGATTGTGTATAAAGTTATCCTTACCCCGTTGATCCTCAGAGAATGAAGCTCAGTGATCGAACCCTCTCGTCCAATAGAAATAAGGCCAGAGGGCGGGGTGGCTCAGTGATTAGGGTGTTGGGCTATCGATCTGAAGGTCATGGGTTCAAATCCCAGGACCACTGACGTTACCAATATGGGTCATTGAGCCCCAATATGGGTCTTAACCCTCATTGCTCCAGAGGGCGCTGTATCATGATCCCCCCGCCATGGGTTTCCTCCTACAGTCCAAAAACAAAGAATTTAAGGTGTGTTGGCTGCGAAATTGCCCCTATATACTGTGTCTGAGTAAGTCTGTGCTCTGTGATGGATTGGCACCCTGGACAGGGTGTATCTGCCTGAACCCCCCCCCCCCATATTAATATATATATATATATATATATATATATATATATATATATATATATATATATATATATATATATATATATATATATATATATGTAACCACCTTTGAAAACCTCTAAAAAATAATATTCTTTCTCTAAATCAACGCTTTGTTCCAAATCTAGAACAACTAGAACGTCTTTCTCATTTCAAAGAAGCAAAAAATTATATATATTATTTATATATATATAAATCTAAACTCTTTAAATGAGGTCACCATGAGGAAGCTGATCCCCGGCGAACGGAAATGTGCTTAACGCTTTATTTCTGAACTAACACTGCCGTCGGCCATTAGACTGAAGTCCGATCTGAAACCCGGAGCTTAAACCCAGAGCTGCAGCTGACGTTCTCATGGAGTTTTATGAACAGGAGATGGTAGCGCTCGGGGCCAGTGGGTCCTCGGTGGGCAATGTGCTAGTAAATCGAATAGCAGCCGAAAATAGCCGTAGTAGTTCTTATATTACCTCTGCGGTTGGGACGCGGCAGACATTATTTATTCTGTAAAGTAGGAGCACATTACTTTCACACCGGATGTTCCCCTGACCCCTCGAGGACTTAGAGTGGACATATTTACTGGAAGAGAATTTGGACGTTGTTGCTCAAGCATTAGTGTGTTTGTGTGTGTGTGTGTGGATAGAGCTTGTCATAGACAGATGGACCATGTTCTTTGTGGATTATGTCTCCTGAAAGTCTGTCGACTCCCTTGTTTGGGCTGCTTCAGGTCACCACCATCGGGCTATTAACACAATCCAATAAAGGTTGCTCCACTCCAGCGCTGCATTGGAAACGCGGCCCGTAAAATCGGATGCGAGTGAAGCCGAGCGACTGGCAGACGTTTTGTGATGACAACAGACAGCCCGTTGACATTAGATCACCGGAGAACTTAATTTAACACGCGCACACTCCTGCCCATAAATGTTCCATCCTCTTATCCGGGACCCCCACGTCCAAAGCCTTTCAGTAACACCTTTGCCCAAGTCGGCACCGCCAAGCCGTGTGCCCTTGAGCCTGGTAAAGCATGCCTAAACCCGCAGAGCACTCGGGATTACAGAGAGCCGTTTAGAACGGGGGAAGAAGGCCTGTAATAGGACACTTGTTATGCCCGGTTGCTGCACACCACCGATGATACAATGAAATCATGAAGTGGCCATTGTGTGGCTGCCCTCTGCCTGAGGAAGAAGAATAATTCGGGTTTGTTCCAAGTCGCACACAACCGCCCTTGAGTTGATTGGAGGTCTGCCCAGGAAATGCAGCCTCACATTGACGAGCACACACAGCCAGATGGTGGGTCGCAGGATCCAAGACGGGGGTGAGCGTTCCTATCCAGCACTCTGCGTCGCAATTCGGTTCCATTCGGCACCACAATGCATCTTGCAACATACTATAATGCATCCGTGGGGAGAACGTTCAGGCTGAGCTCATGCTCCAACAGCCCAACAGTTTTTTTTTTTGGTTTTGTTTTTGTTTTATTCCCGAAAATGTGAGCGAAAGGTGAAACAAGTCCGTTTGCATCACCGGCGTTATTTATTCATCGCTTCTTTGATGTTCAGCGACGGCGTTGTCCTGGTGAGAGTCGAACCGGACCCAGAGGAAACCCCAGCAAACAGCGAACCTGCCAAACCCAACAAGAAGCTCGAGTACAAACCTCTGGCAACGTATAGGATTTCAGTTAGGACACTAAATGAAGAGCAGAGCGTTGGCCGGCGTGCGCGAGGCTGGCAAACGAAGAAATTACATAATTCTGAATATTAACATCAGTTCGATAACAGAGGATTGCATTCTTTATTTATTTATTTATTATTATTTTGAGCAGTGTCTGACTCGTCACATCGTGTTTCGTAAAAGCACCGCGTACTCAAAGTTTTACTGACCAAACAAAGTCACCGTGATTCATAAAAACACCAAGTTCTATATCTATGAATAGAATCTGTGTGGGCTTGGGATTAAGGAACCAGCCTTGCGACCTAAAGGTCCCCAGTTTGATTCCCGGTCCCACCAAGTACTCTGGCTGAAGTGCTTCTGGGCAAGGCACCGAACCCCAATTGCCCTCAGGGAGTCGTATACAAGGTTGCCCAACGCTCCGGGCACATGTGCTCACTTCACTCAGTGTGTGTGTGTTTCACTGCACTGATGTTTTAATGGAATTTAGTTTTACAATTCCAGACTGTAGTCCATCTGTGTTCTTGTTGTTAGTCCCTTGTTGATTCTGTGTTGGTCAGGAGCATCACAGAACAGGTCTCATTGGGTGGTGGATTGTTTATTGTCAGTTCTGCAGTGACACTGATGTGGTGAGGGGGTTTTAGTGCAGCAGTGCTGCTGGAGTTTCATTTCTCCACCTCAGTGACACTGCTGGGATAGGAATAATGCACCAAGCAAATAACCCCTGCTCTGTGGTGGTACTATTGGGGTTCTGACCATTAGAACAGAGTAAATGGGACGTACACAATATGTACTGTAGAACACAAACAGATGGACTACAGTCTGGAATTGGAGAACCATTTTCACTGTAAGTGGAACTGAGAACATGGACAGTAAGTGGAGCAAAAAGGAGGCGTGGCCAAACTTTTGATTGGTGCTGGAGGTGTCAGTAAATGAGCATCCATCAAATTATAATGAACACAGTGTTTAAAGTGCCGTGCCGTTTTTATTATAAAGCCTGTGTTGTTTCCTTTCACTTTGGAAATCAATAAACTCTGGAATTTGGAACCTGCGTCGCCCAAATATTTGCATAAGACTGCTACCTCAAAGTGTTCCAAACTGACAAAAGGTGGAGGAAAGCTATATATTAGAAACAAAACCCTATAGAACGTGTCCGTCTCTGTTCTCTTCGCCGTTCTCGCCATTTAAATGAGAATTTGCGGCGCTTTTCATTAATCTTCATTTGCATTTTCTGCATAAGTATCAGCGCGGGGCGCCACCCACTTCGCCGGGGGCTTTGAGGGATTTTTCACGCTCAGCCGCAGCGGCGTACCGTTCCATACATCTCCCTCGTCCCTCCGGCGGGCCCGTGTGTACATTCTCTCACATATTTGGTGCGAAGTGCTTTCGGGCGCCGGTCTTCAAAGCGCCGTGGCACAATGGGCCGCTGAAAGAGCATGAGATTGAATGGCCACTTGTGGAGGAGGCTGTACTTGGCCTTCGAGTGTACATTCCTGCAGCTTTGTCTTATCCCCGTGTTCCTGCTCCCCCTAAAGGCCCCACCCCCCTGTATTCAGGAACCAGACCCTGCCAAAGTACCACGGAGGGGAAAACGTGGCCTTCCTTTACCTCCCTGCGTCCTCGTTCGTTGGCGCACCAAATGAACGAGCGCGGCTCGGTCTGGCGGCGGCGGCGAGGCCGTCGGCCCTCCGTACGCTGCGCGCTGATCTCTGGGCGAGTGTGGTTTTGGTTTTGGCCCGCTGCAGGATGCAGCCTCAGATTTGGGTGTGTCGCATGCTGGCCTTATTATTTTTTTTTGTTGATGTAGCTGTGAGTGAGGGCCACGTCACTGCTGCCTCCCTCACGTCTCGCAGCAGCTCTGGGTCATGTCTGAGAGGGTGTGGAGTCAAAAACTATTATGTCTGGGGCAACGTGCTCTTCCTGGAAATTCAAACCTCAGGGAAGGAACATGACCAGACAGACGGCCTTTGTTAGAGGGCAGCGGCGGTGAAATAATGACTTGAGTCATGTTTTGATTGCACCCATCTGCAGTTCGGCGATAGGGGATTGACCTCGTTTCTTGTAGGTGGCAGGTAAGAGGTTTCAGGAAGGCACTGGAATGTGATGTTATCAGCGCAGAGGCTCATCCTTACATCGGTTTCCCGCCTGTGAAATAAAAAGCGAAAGCTGTCTGAATGGAAGCTCGCTTAGTCCGGGGTTGAGTCCGTCCGTAATGCGTCGGCTTCTCAACAGCTGCACAGCAGCTTAAATTATGCTTTACTGATTTACAGGCGTGGGTGTGTGTGTGTGTGTGTCAGTCAGAACAGCACTAGGGAAATGAGCTCCATACAGGATGCAGTCTTATGCAAACGTTTCGGACACCTCTGTTCAAATGCCATGCTTTGTGGATTTGCCCGGCTTCAGCGAGCCGTCACCCCGCGTTCCACAGGGAACCTCGTAGTTATGCAAAGCGCCGCTTTAACCTTAAAGGCTCGGACTGCGTGTTGTAATGCGTCCCTTAAGAAGACGGTAACCGTCTTATAGAGCGAATCGAAATAACATGGCGTTGCCCAAACGCTGGCATGAGCTTACATAGTGACAAAACAAGAACATACACATCTCTGTGGAAACACAAAGGCCTTTTTTTTATGGCTTTAACGAAAGACAGAAGGTGAGGGACGTGTTGTAATGGGGCCTTGACTGTTCGAGCGAGTGTTCAGAAACCTTGGCAACATCTCCCCCTTGTGTGTGAAGCCTTTGGAGGGAAAGGAAAAAAAAAAAAAAAACGCCGCCGCCACCGCCTCCTGCACCATGCAGTTTTATTCATTCCCCCCGACGACGGCGCTGACCCTCAAACTGCACGTCGCTCATTTATAAATCCAGTGCATTCATCACAATGATAATAAATGAAAACGGGCCGGCGGCGGCGGCGCGGTGAGAGTGCTCGGGCTGTACGGCGGTTTGAATTCCTCAGCGCGAGGCAGAGGGGTGCAGGTCTGGACAGGTTTTCGACACACAGAGAGTAAACATTCATTTTTTTGCCGTGTGGGAACCTGAAGGCACAGGGGATTACTCACTGTCAGCCTTTATGCCTTTTAAAACCTGTCGGCTCTCGTGAACTCTTTCTGAATGAATGAATACCTGTACTGCTTTTCACCTTTCACATTTCGTTCTCTTTTTTTTTTTTTCCCTCCACAGACAGTAGTTTCTACCTGTTTTCAGCGGGGCCTCAACCCCTAAAAGCAGATCACGGCTTGCTGAGAACCCGTGACGCCGATATCGGCTATTCTTCCCGTTAAGTCTCTTCTCTCTGCTCAGTGTTCCGCGAGCGGTCGGCTTTAAAAAGTTAATCCAGATACGGCAACTTTTTTTCAGAACGTTACCCAATTTTCATTTAGCCCGCGGCAGTTCCCACTCAGTAACTAAGTCTTCCCCAGAGCTACCAACCTGGGATTAGTACGTTCCAACATGTTCCATTCTTCAGATACGCAAAGCCTTTTAAAATTTTCATCGTGCATGTGGAAATCGAAAAGATCTAGCCATGACCTCCTCGTGGTTTACACAAGGTTCTTCGAGTGTTTGGGCAAACGTTTGTTCAAAGCTCAGCAGGAATGTCAGCCGTTCTTTTGATTGGTGGATAAATTTGTGTTAAGTAACTTTGACTCCCAGAAAGTGATTCCCGTGTCAGTTGCAATCACGCCAATGTTTTTTAATGCGCTTTGTTTTTTAATTTATTTGTGGTAGCTCGGGTCATGTATCATGGCTGACCCCGTGTTCTAACTCCAACCGCTAAGTTGGAATACTTGGAAGTCGCTTTGGATGAAGGTGTCTGCCAAATACTTTATCGTCACAATACACCAGAGATGTACGAATAAATCTATATCGGTAGCATTGCGATATATTTTGGCGCAATATTAAATCGGTCCGGTGGCTCAGTGTAATTTATTTATTAAATTATAAATCCTTGCTCTTGATGTTTCATGCATGGCGTCACATGGTGTTTCTTTCTAATATTTGCATATTCGACGGCAGACGGTCGTCAGTTCAATTCACAGAATGTAAAGATGCAAATAAGATAAATTCAACTAAGTTCACAGTGAAACTGCAGTTTTTTTTCCGCAGCAATCAGTGAAATCGTAAATCGATTAAAACTGAGGCGTCTATTTCTATTTAAATCAACATGAATCCATTTAATTTGTTCTAGAGATTCCAAAATACATACAAACACATTTTATAGAGAACAAACGTAAAGTTTAATACTGAAAACAGAACAAAGAAGTTACATGTACATCCATCCATGTTCTCCTCTCAGCGCTGGGGATTCCCAGTTCGAATCCCAATCTGGGGGGAATTTCCATGTTCTCCCCATGTCAGTGTGGGTTTCCTTCCGGTTCTCCGGTTTACTCCCACAGTCCAAAAACATGGATCAAGGTCAATTGAATTCTCCAAATTGCCCCATATAGAGTGTGTCTGTGTGAGTGAGTGTGCGCCCAGCGATAGATTGGCGCCATGTCCTGGTTGTATCTGCCTGGATGGGGAACCCCCCTCTCCCCTCCTTCCTTGACCCTAGTCTTTAGCCTAGAGGATAAAGCGGAAGATGATGAATGGATTTACTTAATATAGAAAAACTGTATAAATTCGGTGATGAACCTCTAAGCTGTAGTCCAATAGAACCCCAGGTTCTGGTTGTTGCTGTAGTTGCTGTAGTGCTCTGGCAGTGTTATGGATGATGATGATGCTCTAAAGAAAAACCGATATGAAAAACTGCAGAACACAGTGACATTGAGAGGCAGACTGTACGGCTGTCAGCTTATTAAAGTTTATACGGTCTGTGTTTTTAAATAATTCAAATGCATTTGTTTCCTCTGCAGGCGTACAGCCCCATTCCGAACAAGAGGTCAAAAAAGGAGCATCTGCGTTCCCCGTCCGAGGACAAGGAGAAGCAAGTGGAATGGCTGCAGTCACTGGCCACGTCTGCAAACAAGGTCGGTCAGGCTGAAGCTGTATAAGTGTATTTTTGTCTCCGTGTCTCGCTGGCAGCTGAGGGAAAAAAAATAATGTAGAGCAACTAATGGCTACTTTCACAGTGCAGTATCTCGGTCCTCCAGAAATATAAGCCACAGTTCGTTAGTGCCGTGAGGAAGTCGTTTCACATGGCCGCTGGCCTTTGCTCTCTCCTCAGGATCTCAAGAGGCTTCAGTTTAAACAGAGGCCATCAGCCTTCCGGCCGTGGTCTCCCAGAACCCCGTCTTCTGAAAGAGCGGCCCCCAATCCCAAACATGAGCGGTATGCATCCTCAGTGTCAACACGAGTACCCTTTTTATTTGCATCCAGCGTTATTCGGCTTCATGCGTATGCTTTTCTGCCTCCAGATCGTTTCCCAAAGCTCCAGAGACGTTGGCGTCTCTATCCGCCGCCCCGTGGAAGGACGAACAAGCTCTGCAGCCCATTTCCGGAGGCCCCCAGCCGGGCGATAGCCACGGCTCCAAGCCAGCCAAGCAATGGCCATCTGTAGAGGTCCAGACGCAGCCTGCAGCCAGCCTCCCTCAGCCTCAGGATCAGACCGACTCGGACGCTGAGATCGAGGTGGACAACTGTGAAGATGGTACGTTTTTGTAAAGGAAAAAAAAAATCTTCCTTAAATTTCCCTTTAATGTCCTTATTACTAATTTATGTGAATTTCCGCATTGTGGGACAAATAAAGGTCCATTTTAGTGCAGAGTGCAGACTTTTTTTTCTCCTCTGTAATAAAATAATGTTTAAAGACTTAAAATATCATTAAATGTCATTACCCATCATGCTCAGCCAAATATAGTGATGGATAGAAGCAATAGGTTTCACCTCCTCTATTGCACTGTAATCGTTTTTGCAATTAATCACAATTAAAATATTTCAATTAAGTATTTTTTCGGGAACCTCAACATCGTCGTGATGATTTTAAAGGGGAAAAATCAGAATTATGCCGGGGGCGGCACGCTGGTGTGGTGGTTGGCCTGCCCGCCTCTCAGCGCTAGAGATCCAGGTTCGAATTCCAATCTAAGTGGCTTCCATGTTCTCCCTCGGGTTCTCTGGTTTCCTCCCACAGTCTAAAGCCTAGTGATGGATCGGCGCCCCGTGCTGATCTGCCCAGCGCTCAAAACACTCTCAAAACACTCTTGATGGGCACTGGGCACACACTCACACAGACACACACACACACTCTATAGGGGCAACCTAAAGCGGCCAATTTACCTTAAATCTATGTTTTTGGACTGTGAACTTGGAGAAAACCCAAACAGACATGGAGAGGACAGATCCCCAGATCGGGATTCACAACCCGGATTAGGGTCGCAGGGGGGGGGTCCCCATGCCCATCCAGGGGAGAACGTTTCGGGCGCTGGGCAGATACACCCAGGACACACACTCACTCACACAAACACACTCTATATGGGGCAATTTGGAGAACTCAATTGACTTGAACCATGTTTTTGGACTGTGGGAGGAAACCGGAGAACCCGGAGGAAACCCACGCGGGCACGGGGAGAACATGGAAACTCCACCTAGATTGGGATTCGAACCTGGAATCCCTAGCGCTGAGAGGAGAACATGCTAACCACTAAGCCACCGTGCCGCCCCCCCAAACATAATATGTAAATTAAATCATGTGGTATTTATATGTTGAGGCCTGAATGCTGGTTTCTTAAATCTTTCTGTCACCTTCCTGTCACGCCTCTGTGTAACCTGAATGAGAACCTCGACTGGTGACTGACTGAAAGCTTTTTTGATTAATTAGCTTGCAGTTCTAACTCTCATGTGAATGTGTCTCTGTAGGGCCTCGCTCCCATCCATCCACCAACGGGGTTGCGCCGGGGGCCGAGTGCAAACCCAAACCCAAGCCCGCCCCGGGTTCCGAGCTGGAGGCCCTTCAGCAGAGTCTGTACAGTGACCTGAGCACCAAAGAGGCACGCGACAAACTGCTGCAGGAGATCGTGCACATGAAGGTCAAGCAGGAAGAGAAGCTGACGGCGGCTCTGCAGGCCAAGTGCAGCCTGCAACAGGTAAATCCATCACCCCCCCCCCC
>JAFMOD010000104.1:684004-695914 GCA_019802435.1 Corydoras maculifer | reverse complement strand
GGGAGAACGTCTCGGGCGCTGGGCAGATACACCCAGGACAGGGCGCCAATCCATCGCTGGGCACACACTCACTCACACAGACACACTCTAAATTGGGCAATTTTGAGAATTCAATTAACTTGATCCATGTTTTTGGACTGTGGGAGGAAACCGGAGAACCCGGAGGAAACCCACGCAGACACGGGGAGAACATGGAAACTCCACCCAGATGGGGATTCGAACCGGGAATCCCTAGCGCTAAGCCACCGTGCCGCCTGAATGTGTTTATAATGCATTATAAATTTTAGATTTATAGAATGCGTTATCAGGAATGTTTTTTTAAATCTCTGACCAGCTTTAGGTTTTTCAAACCACCACCTGTCCTCTGTTCTGCCCCCTGCATTCATTCCCCTCCCCCCGCCAACCCGGCCTGTACAGAAGCATCTTCATTTTGTGTTATTTGATACATTATCACTGGGCAGTAGAAGGTCCCCGGTTCGATTCCCAATCTCACCAACTACTATGACTGAAGTGCCCTCAATCAAGGCCAGTAAGCCTACTGGCCCCTGGGTGCCTTTTACAGGGCTGCCCACCCACGTGTGCTCCCTTTACGCATTGTGTGTGTGAGTGTGTGTGTGCACTGTGTAAGTGCTGTAGGTGAAACGCATCCCGTTCTCTCTTCCCTCGCTTTATAATATTTAATACGTGATGTTTGCTGAAGGAACATTATTTGGGAGTCTGTCCCAGTTCTGTCTCTTCCGTTTTCCTTAGCAGTTCACTGCAGCAGGAGTTGGGATTGTCTGTAATGGCTGCTAATTTCCTGACTAATGATTTGTTGCTCAGAACATGAAAGCTTGTTGTCATTTTGGGCTCGCTTTGTTTTTTACCGTGAAGATGAAACCGGTTTAAAGGTGGATGTTTAATACTTTTGTTGGTTAATGGAGGGTTGACGCACAAAACAGTTATTACTCCACAGTCTGAAAGAAAAGAAAAGAAAAGAAAAGTGAGGCTTTAAACTCAGAGATCGTACGGCCGGATCCACGCGACTCTGACTGTAGATTAATGTTTGATAAACACTGGAATTATTCATTCGGAGATATTCAGTATATATGTTTTTGTGTTTGTCTGACGCCCCCGTCTTCCTCCATCGTCTATTTCCTTCACTTATCATATAGATGGACTTTGTAGTTCTACAATTCCAGACTGTAGTCCAACTGTGTTCTTTGTTGTTGTTGGTCCCCTGTTGGTTCTCTGTTCTCTGTTGGTCAGGAGCATCACAGAACAGGTGTAATTTGGGTGGTGGATTGTTTACTGTCAGTTCTGCAGTGACACTGATGTGGTGAGGGGGTTTTAGTGCAGCAGTGCTGCTGGAGTTTCATTTAAACACCTCAGTGACACTGCTGGGATAGGAATAATGCACCCACCTAATAACCCCTGCTCTGTGGTGGTACTATTGGGGTTCTGAGCATTAGAACAGAGTAAAGGGGACGTACACAGTATGTACTGAAGAACACAAACAGATGAACTACAGTCTGGAATTGGAGAACTACAATGTCCATTTTTACAGGAAGTGGAGTAAAAATGAGGTGTGTTCAAACTTTTGACTGATACCTCTTTACATACAGATATAACTTAGAATCTGTAGTAGATGTTAATTATCCAACAAAATACAGAAACTTGTTGTAATGTTCACACTGTGTCTTCCTTAAAAACCTCAACAACGCCGTTAAACCTATTTTCGACGCGGGAAGACTTTATTTGCATTTTAATTTACGGTTGGTAATCGATTTCCTGGGCGGCACGGTGGCTTAGTGGTTAGCATGTTCTCCTCTCAGCACTAGAGATTCCCGGTTCGAATCCCAATCTGGGTGGAGTTTCCATGTTCTCCCCGAGTCCGCATGGGTTTCCTCCGGGTTTCACTGCTGGTATAGGAATAATACACCCACCAAATAACCCCTGCTCTGTGGTGGTACTATTGGGGTTCTGAGCATTAGAACAGAGTAAAGGGGACGTACACAGTATGTACTGTAGAACCCAAACAGATGGACTACAGTCTGGAATTGGAGAACTACAAAGTCCATCTTTAAAGGAAATGGAACTAAGAACATGGACAAATAGTTGAGCAAAAAGGGGGCGTGTCCAATATAAGTGTGTATATATATTAGTTTACATAGTTGTATATGTTTATTGTGACTCTATAAAACTATAATGATCTATAAATGTAAAAAAAGAGGTGCAGTTGGTGCTTAAATTTAAGGTTTAAATACAAAGTCAACTACAAGGTGGTCACTTTTGAGCCCCACCAGCAGGGGCAGAAACCTGTACGTCTGATGTGATGATGTGGTGTACTGGTTTTGGTAACGTTGTGTCACGCCCCCTCCTCTGACTCGGTTCCTCTCTTTTTAAAACTTGGATGGTGGAACCGCGCTGTATGCTTTCTGGATGAATTTGCATAAACAAAACAGAGACCGGTTATAAAGCCGAGGGTTTAATGATGTAATATTAATATTCACGGTGAGTTATTGGTTCACACTCCGCCTCTCTGGGGGTCCAGGTTCGAATCCCAATCTGGGTGGTTTCCTCCGGGTTCTTCGGTTTCCTCCCACAGTCCAAAGACATGGATTCAAGGTCAATTGGATGCTCTTAATTGCCACATATAGAGTGTGTCAGTGTGAGTGATTATTTTCAGTGATGGATTGTTGCCTTGTCCTGGATGTATCTGCCCAGCGCCCGGAAGGTTCTTCCCTGGATGAGCATGGGGAAAACATTAAATATGAATTACCTCATATATCATTTACAGATCGAGGCAGGATCATGTACACCGCTACAGTACATATACAAACAAGTCTGAGTGCCAATTCATTCCCACAAATGGATAACGTCAAGCACACAGAGAGAGCTTCAGCAGGCTTGAGAGCTTTGGAGTCCTTTTCGGTTCCCTCATGCCTGTTCCACCATTCTGTAAAGGCACAGGTGGAGGAGACTTGTGGAACGATGTGATTGGCCCAACACAGAACTCCGACCTCATACCCATCGAACACTACTGTGATGAACAGATTGTGCGTCTGGTTCTCTCATCCACAATCTGGAACCTCACAGTTGCTCTTTAGAATAAGTGCTCAAAACGCCTCCTCAGAGGAGTGGAAGGTGGTTCTGAAGGTGCCTCCGTCATGTGACTCATGTTTATCCCCCTCGTTGTTGTGTTATTACGTCTCAGACAGAAATGTGAAGGTTACGATAACGTTCTGCCTCCAAGATCCAATCAGCTTATTTTGCTCGTCTCCACGACGGCGAGGGGTACAATAGCAACGCTATTTCCGAACCGACAAGCAGGCCGCTGTTTATTTTGGATTCTGACGCTAACAATCAGCATCAGGCCTTCTGGGAGCGATGTTGCAACATCGCCGAGTCGAAAGGATCCAGCACTGAGAGTCCAAGTGCAACCGAAGCTCGTACAGCAGAACATTCAGAACATCCCGAATAATGCGTTCCCATCATTCTCAGTTTGTGCCAAAAGCACAAAGTTGCTCTTGTTTATTTTGCAGCTGTCCATCTTCAGGCCACAATTTACTAAAACTCCTTTAATGATGGTGAAAACTCACATTCACTGCGACCTTTAAAGATAAAATCTTACGCTTCAATTAAGAACATGATCAGGTAAGAGAACACTGTAACACACTCTATAAATCCATCCATCCATTTTCTTCCACTTTATCCTCTACTAAAGTCGCGGGGGAGTTCACCATGCCTATCCAGGGGAGAACGTTTCAGGCGCTGGGCAGATAGACCCAGGACAGGGCGCCAATCTATCACTGGGCACACACTCACTCACACAGACACACTCTATATGGGGCAATTTGGAGAACACAATTAACTTGATCCATGTTTTTGGACTGGGAGGAAACCGGAGAACCCGGAGGAAACCCACGTGAACATGGGGAGAACATGGAAACTCCACCCAGATAGGTATTCGAACCGGGAATCCCTAGTGCTGAGAGGCAGACGTGCTAACCACTAAGCCACCGTGCCACCCTCTCTATAAATCTGTTATAAATAATGCATTATAAGTGAATTCATAAAGTACTCACAATGCGTTATAACATATGTCATAAGCCTCTGCTAATGGACACAGAAGTTTATAACGACAGTCATAAAGTCTTGTAACAATTTGCATTAAGGCTTTATAACACAAGGTGCTATAATGTAAACATTTTTAGACATTCTTTCTAAATACAGGATGGTTTCACTTTACATAAAATCTGTAAAAAGCATTTATAACCTTTTATAAGTCATCGTACTATTAATAATGCAGTCTCCTTCATACAGGTAATAAATGTTCATTTACACAATACCTGTAAAGAAGTCTTCTAAGGCTTTATAAATAGTTATGAGCACTTAAGTCATTTTCAGAGAAAGCACACATGAGGTTTATAAAGCATTATGAATACTTATTAAAGCTTTATTAATGTGTTTATAATGCCGGATTCATGGACAGTGTTAATAAGATCTCCTATAGAAATATGAAAAATGAAAAACGAAACTCCTCAGAGGCAAGAAAACAAAAGTTTGCATTTGAACAGTAATGATGTCTTTGTTTTAACATCGTTACCATAACGATGGGAATGCATTTGTTGAAGATTCTTTAGGAGTTTTGTCTGATTGAGGTGATGATGTCATCAGTGGAATAGCTTTGTGCACTTTGGACTTTGTTACGAGGCAAAGTGACTAATGATTCACCGTGTATCATATATTTATTCAGGTGACTCCCCTGATTCGCTGTTTAATACTGTGCTTGGCTTTAAGAGGAAAATTCCAAGTTGGGAACATCTGGACCGTGTAGCCCCTCCCACTCTGCACTTCACAAGCCTATAATAAATCTCATGTGGCTAGCATGTTCTCCTCTCAGCACTAGGGATTCCCGGTTCGATTCCCCATCTGGGTGGAGTTTTCATGTTCTCTCCGTGTCCACGTTGGTTTCCTCCGGGTTCTCCGGTTTCCTCCCACAGTCCAAAAACATGGATCAAGTCAATTGATTTCTCCAAATTGCCCCATATAGATTGGCGCCCTGTCCTGGGTGTATCTGCCCAGCGCCCGAAATGTTCTCCCCTGGATGGACATGGGGAACCCCACCGCGATCCTAATAGGATGAAGCAGAAGATAATGGATGGATGTATGTTCATCAGGTTTCAGTCCAGATGCACAATGAGTTGTATTTTTAACACTTCCCGACAGATTACCCGTCCACATTGACTTTCTTTAATAAGAATGTAGGAGAAAGCATGAGAATGTCCTCTGTCATGAGAATGTGCGCAGCAGTTGATGCAGTGATGCTGATGCTGATGTCGGAGCTCTTTCATTGGTTCAGAGTGGGAGCCTGATGTCAAATACACACCGCTCTCTGAACTCACCAGCCCTCTACTTTATTTATTATACAATAACTTCATTAACATTTAATTATTTATTATGCATTATGTCATTATGTTATAAAGCCTTAAGTCAAATTTTAATAACACTTTATGGGTGTGGTCATGGACATCCATGTACATTAACAAAGGCTTATGATAAGTGTTATAATGCATTATGAATGCGAGTCATACAAAGTTTTACTAATACTAATTTTTTACTAATAAGGTATTGCATGTATTAACTGTGTAATTAAAATATTAAGATAAATTTGCGTCCTGTCCTGGGTGTATCTGCACAGCGCCCGAAACGTTCTCCCCTGGATGGGCATGCGGAACCCCCCCGGAACCCATATATATATATATATATATATATATATATATATATATATATATATATACATATATGCACAGCAAAAAATCTATTTCAAAAATAAACACAAATCAAGTAAAATGATCTATTTTTAATTTAAACTGTGTAAATTTAAATCTATTTAAGTCAAAAACAAGAATTGTTCCATTAACGCAGTTAAGATTTTCTGCAGTGTGTAATCACACTGGTTGTAGCGTTTATTCTAACAGCTACAGAGCCCCAGTCTTTTGTGCTTATTCCAGTACAAATAATGCCCAATCCTCATCCTGGATTAGAGATTTACAGATTGCTGACACGTGTTGCTCACTCAACACTTCAGCCTGAACCCTTGCACAACAATTCCCCATGGCTTGCAGCAATAAGACTCCAGCCTGGAATACAGCACAGCATCGGGTCATATATGGACGACCATGAAGGAAAAACACAAAGCCAACAAACTATAGAGAGGAAGAGTGTTGGAGAGTGTTGAAGCTCCACGTGCAGCTCTGCAACCATGAAGGGTCGTGCTGCGGGTGATCAGTAGCGGGGCAATAACAGGAGCGTGACCCGATCGCATTTGGCCTGCAGTGCAGTGATGAACGCAGGAATGACACCACACGTTGCATCTCCATTTTCTCCCACATGGAAGCCCCTCAGCCCTGGCAGAACATCTTGTTTACCGCATAAGACATCTACCTTGCCTTTGATGACATCACCCAAATTACAGCAGAAAGCTTCAGTGTCGCGCTTGGCGGAGGAGTTCTTTTGGATTGGGGGGAGCATTGTTGCAACGCCGAACTGGAGAATGGGACAAATAGGTAAACCATCAAAGTGTGTGTTTGTGTTGTGTGTGTGTGTTGTTTATATCTTGCATGCATATATTGTGTTTTCAAGTGCTCATAACCGTTTATCAAGGCTATAAGATGTTTTCACAGGCATTATAAGTGTATATTATAATGCATTATGTTACTTTGTGATTTAAAGCCTTATGGCATGTGGTTATAACAATTTATGACTGTGATCATGAATATCTAAGTATGTTAGGAGGCTTGTGACAAATATTAAGGACAAAAGATTATGAATGCTTTATGAATGCACTTATAATGCATTATGAATACCAGATTCATAGAAACTGTTACCAT
The DNA here is from genome assembly GCA_019802435.1 of Corydoras maculifer. NCBI lineage: Eukaryota > Metazoa > Chordata > Actinopteri > Siluriformes > Callichthyidae > Corydoras > Corydoras maculifer. The sequence goes on along the minus strand of JAFMOD010000104.1, from coordinate 689,039 downwards.
GTTTTTTTATAGTCAGTGTAACCAGTGAACCAGCCTTGCAACCTGAAGGTCCCCGGTTTGGTTCTTGGTTATGTCAGTACTATGGCTGAAGTGCACTTGGGCAAAGCACCGAAACCCAATTGCCCCCTGGGTGCCGTATACAAGGCTGCCCCCGCTCTGGGAACATGTGCTCACTTCACTCAGTGTGTGTGTGTGTGTGTGTGTGTGTGTGTGTGTGTGTGTGTGTGTGTGTTTGCACTGATGGGTTAAATGTGGAGGGGAAATTCCTCTGTGTGTGAGTACTGTAGGCGAGACAGATCACTTGATCACTTTAAATTCGTTAAGTGTTGTGTTTTCAACCCTCAACCATTTCCGTGCAGAAAGAACATCACCTTTAACTGCCAGCTTTCTTGTTGTTCTGAGTCTGCTGTGGTTACTGTGGAGCATATGGACACAGACAATCCACTTAGATCAGACAGAAAAACATCTCAGCAACGTCATTCCCATGACCCAGATCTGAAGCACTCGCTAACTAGACGAGCGGCATCCGATGTACAAATGCATTCTGGGTGAAATCTTTATCTTTGATAAGATCTTGTCAGTGTTGTCGTGAAGTCGGAATCATTGCGATCTCTGTGTTCTTTAAAAAACGAGTCTAGACTCTGCAGCTTTCTCCGTTGTTGTGCTTGGCCCCCTCTACCTGCCCAGTGACATCACTAACAGGCTCTTCTAATGGAGCGTGTGATCATGTGATTCTTGTAAATGATAACTTGCAGAATAACGATGAGTTGAACCCGGTTCATCTCATTTTTTTTAGAAGCTTTTTATCATACTGGAGTTTTGTTTTGTCTTCCTGCCAGCGTATGTGCGACTCTATTTTTAGTTTAGTTCCACAATAATTCCACTGTCATGCCACAACAAGATGCCTGGATTAGACAGTATTGTTATGACATTCAAGTCCAGGACAAAACTACAAACCTCATGTTAAAAGAAATGCTTTAAGAACGCAACAATAATAATAATAATAATAATAATAATAATAATATCCATCCATTATCTTCCGCTTTATCCTCTACTAGGGTTATGGGGGGGGGGTATCCCCATGCCCATGCCCATGCCCATCCATGGGAGTATGTTTCGGGCGCTGGGCAGATATACCCAGGACAGGACGCTAATCTATCACTGGACACACACTCACGCACACACACACACTCTATATGGGGCAATTAGGAGAATTCTATTGACTTCATCCATGTTGGACTGTGGGAGGAAACCGGAGAACCTGGAGGAAACCCACGCGGACACGGGGAGAACATGGAAACTCCACCCAGATGGCGATTTGAACCGGGAGTCCCTAGTGCTGAGAGGAGAACATGCTAACCACTAAGCCACCGTGCCGCCATCTTTTCAGAACATGTAAATGTAATTTTATTAACGCTGCTCAGATATTTGCATCAGTCTTTATTTGCTGTAAAAATACAACAAAGCCCGGGGCTCATTCACGCTTTATGTGGAAGAGTCAACGTTTATTTAAGGCACTTACAGTATGTCCCGCTCTCAGTGGCTCATTCGCAGTCGTGTAGTTCAGTTAACTGACCTGACAGTGTTTTATAAATCAGTGTTTCTCAATCCTGCGGCTGCCCTGCGCGCTTTTAGCATTTTTCCGGTTTAACACACTTAATGTGATGAATCAGCTCATTATCAGCTTATTGTTGTTTAACTGGATGGATTCGAGTTAAGAAAACACTAAAACGTTCGGGGTGGTTGGACCTCAGCAGGTTCAGGATCGGGAAACCATTCCATAAATAATGATCATTTCAAAACCTCCCAAACATCAATTATATACAGAAATGTGTTGTTGGGACCGTGTTCATGGTGGGGGCAGACATTCATCCCTGTTGTATCTGTTTGCAGTTGAGAAGTGTATGTGCTCCATGCAGGATGGAACGGAAATCATCAAACTGAGGGGAAAGTCCAAGATGCTTGTGAGGTTTTACTTTTTAGATGAGCACAGGTCCTGCATCCGGTGGAGACCCTCAAGGAAACGGGAAAAAGCCAAAAGTGAGCTTGACTCTAATTATCTATTCTATTAATATATAAATATATATTCTTTAAATACCAATTGAAATCATTACAATCATTCAGAAACAATTTCTATGAATCCAGGATTCACAATGCATTATAAGTGCATTCACAAACCTTTATAATCATTCATAACACTTTATTATTTGCTGTGTGCCACTGTTAATGATCATGGTTATATATTTATACAACAATAAGGCTTCATAACGCGAAGTAACATGAATTATAATTAAAACTTTGGATTTTTAGCCATGCCCCTTTCTGCTCCACTTACTGTCCATGTTCTCAGTTCCACTTCCTGTAAAGATGGACTTTGTAGTTCTCCAATTCCAGACTGTAGTCCATCTGTTTGTGTTCTTCAGTACATACTGTGTATGTCCCCTTTACTCTGTTCTAATGGTCAGAACCCCAATAGTACCACCACAGAGCAGGGATTATTTGCTTAGTGCATTATTCCTATCGCAGCAGTGTCACTGAGGTGGAGAAATGAAACTCCAGCAGCACTGCTGCACTAAAACCCCCTCACCACATCAGTGTCACTGCAGAACTGACAATAAACAATCCACCACCCAAATTAGACCTGTTCTGTGATGCTCCTGACCAACAGAGAACAGAGAACCAACAGGGGACTAACAACAGCAAAGAACACAGATGGATTACAGTCTGTAATTGTAGAACTACAAACTCCATATATATGTTAAGTGGAGGAAATAGAGAATAGAACAAGAGGGGGCGTGGCCAAACTTCTGACTGATACTGTATGTGCTCATATTTTTAACACTGTACCTAATGCATGTAAAGAGAGCTTATAAGTAATCATTAGCTGTTATAAGCACTTATAGTGATAGGGATATTAATGATTTTAAGGGGGGGGCATTGTTTTAAACCCAAACATTATTAAAGTGTTATGGCGCTGATCAACAGCAGTACAAATATACATTATAATACATAATGTCTGTTATGATATATTGTACATTAACAGAGGCTTATTATAAGTGTTGTAAAGCACTATGAATACTTTGCAGTTTTATGAATGTGTTTATAATGCATTATGAATACCGTGCTCATTAAAAGTGTTCCCAGTGACTCTGTGTTCACATGACGACTGTTTTTATCTTTAGTCACTATAGATTCTATTCATGAAGTCTGTGAGGGGAAAAAAACCGAGGTCTTTCAGCACTTCTCTGCTAGCAACTTCGACCCGAACTGCTGCTTCAGTATCTACCACGGGACCCACGTGGAGTCGCTCGACTTGGTGACCCCAAACAGTGAGGTGGCACGAACCTGGATCACGGGCCTTAAGTACCTCATGGCTGGCATCAGCAATGAGGACAGTCTGGCAAAGAGACAACGATCGCGAGATCAATATCCTTTCACTTTAAGCGTCAAGAAGACAATGGCATGCCGGCGTTGGGTTTCGGTTCTATTGTGGCTTGCTGGAAATTAATAGAACCGTGTTTTCCATTATTACACTATATGTGCAAAAATAATTAAAAGTAAGAACTAAGCATTGAATCCATATGTGCTCGTTAAAGGTTTCAAACAAAAGCTAAAGACATTAATATGATGGTGGGCCTCAAATTACTGCTGCTAAAGCTGCCAAATACAGAAAAAACAAACCTGTTTCCATAGTTTTTATGTCTTGCTTTGCTTTTCAGCACTTTAGCTGATTAGCGGCGTTCCCTGTTATGGAAACTCAATCCATGAAACGCTCAACAAACACTTATTGTGCAGTCGATGCCTCCGGAGCGTGTTTGCACAAGGTTACAGCATTTTCGACACAATGCAGCCTTTATGAATTGATGGGATCTGTGAACCTTTGTTTTGGAGGTGATTTCAGTGACAGCATTTCCAAGAGAGGTGAAGAAAGTGGAGGAGTTTAAATCCTTGGGGTCGAGTGGTCACACTAATGGAGAGGTGGAGTGGATGGTGTAGAGTTGCAGGCGTGATCTGTGATAGATGAGGATATAGCAGAGTGAAGGGGAACGTGTGCAGGACAGGAGTGAGACCTGGATGTACAGACAGAAGAGAAAGCTGGAGTTGAAAGAGATGAAGATGATGTGATTGGGAATGATGATGATGATGAAAAGATGATGAAGATTAGTGATTAGAGGGATGGGAACGTTAGGGAGGTGAGATTGAGGGGGTTTGGACATGAACAGAGGTGGGATGAGGATGTGGAAGAGGACGAACGTCAAGGAGAAGGTTTAGAGATGTGATGGAGGACATGCAGGTGGTTGGAGGTTGGGGCATGCTCAGGATTGGGCAAGATGGAGAATAATTCTGCAGAGTGGAGTCCACCAAATTAAGCTTTGTTGATTCTAACATAATTTATTCTAATCAAACTGTTTTGGTCGTAATGCTCCCTCGGTGGTTGTCCTTGACTCACACTGCAAATGGTTGCAACAGACCTTTTCAGAAGCCGATAAAAATGGAGATGGAAATCTGAGTATTGGAGAAGTCCTGCAACTGCTGCACAAGCTTAATGTCAGTCTACCGAGGCAAAAGGTCATGGAGATGTTTAAGGTAAAGGTCACATGCAGATCATAACTTGGATGTTAAGGGGTTAGACCAAAAATTGAATTAGCATTAAATGATCCGATTTTTTAATTGTAGCGTGATGACGTCCTCGTGACAGGCGATCCCAGGTTTGTGACTTTCTCATTAGATCTTCTTGAATCTGTAGATCTGATAAAAGTTTTTACCTTTATCAGCACCTCCCTCATCCGCACACTAACCACCGACAATCTCAACACCCTCTCAATCCTGTAGTAGTAACTGTGTGCAAAGAATTTATAAATTAAAAATATATGTGCCAAAATCCAGTCCATACAAGACATTCAAAGTGCAATCTATATCTCAGTTAAATATTTTGTGAAATAAAAAAAAGAATTAACCTTATTAACCTCATTTGAATTCATAATTCATTTATCATTCATTATTCATCATTCATCTTCTACTACTAGGGTCGTGG
>JAFMOD010000104.1:664005-679655 GCA_019802435.1 Corydoras maculifer | reverse complement strand
ATATATATATATATATATATATATATATATATATATATATATATATATATATATATATATATGGATATTTTATGTAAATAAAAATGCAATGGTTTGCAATTTTCATGAACCCCATTTTTTCTCTAAAAAAATATAAACAACGCTATTTTGCCAAATTTCACTTCAAGTTTCAAAGTTCATCTAAAATTTGATGACAGCAACACATCTAAAAGAGGCATCAATAACTGGAAACAACATTGGCACAAACTAAAAACAACTAGAGGAACTAGAGGAGCATTTACAATTGATTAGGTTAACTGACTGGAATAAACTATGGGTTCACGAGCTTTACAGATCATTTCTGGTTTTATTTACACCAGGGGTGTAGTAAATGGGATGGGTTGGGAGGGCTTTTTGTCAAATTTAAATAATACAAAGTGCTTTGCTATGGTCGGCAACCCCAGAACACCCCTACTTTTAAAAAAACTTGCTACACCCCTGATTTAAAAGGGGTTGTGTGTGTGTGTGTAAACCGTATATTACTTGCTAAGCACATTGTCAGAACGGTAACCCCAGTGATGGTACACCGCCTAGTTCTTAGTATTGTTGTATGTTATTGAGATCCAGTCTGACTGCTAATAAGGATGTTAGGATGTTAACAAGTCCTCTGGAGGATATTAATTTAACCCTCCAGCCTCAATCAACATGCACAAGCAGGTGCTGACTGCCTTCAGTTGTCATGCGTCCGCGTCGGCAATAAGTACAACCTTTGCGGTATAATAAGCTGGTGTTGCCCACTGCTGTGCAGCTGAGCTGGGATTTCTACTTTCCATCTCACAACATCACTGATAATTAGTCAGGTCTCCTCTAGCTGTCAGAAATCTGATGCTCTCGTCATCTGACTGTCATGTCGCCATCGATCTGAGAACCGACACTGTAAAACTGTACAGTCTGAACGTTTGATTTCATTCAAGCCTTTTCGAGTAATACCATTTATATGGCCATGATCAGATTATAGGTGATATGTACATAGATTATTAAGAATGTTATTAAATAAACATGTTTTAACACTGTGAATGTGAGTAATAAGTAGGTAGATAGATATATATATAGATATCACTGGATAGGTGGAGGGCGGCACGGTGGCTTAGTGGTTAGCACATTCACCTCTCAGCGCTAGGGATTCCCGGTTCGAATCCCTATCTGTGTGGAGTTTCCATGTTCTCCCCGTGTCCGTCAATTGAATTCTCAAAATTGCCCCATATAGTGTGTGTGTGTGTGTGTGTGTGTGTGTGTGTGAGTGAGTGTGTGCCCAGGGATGGATTGGCGCCCTGTCCTGGGTCTATGTGCCCAGCGCCCGAAACGTTCTCCCCTGGATGGGCATGGGGAACCCCACTGCGACCCTACTAGAGGATAAAGCGGGAGATAATGAATGAATAAATGGATAGGTGGATGGATACAGATAGATGGAGATGGAGGGATGGGCAGATTTAAATGGATTGATAGATGGTTGGATGATTGGATGGAGATGGAGGGATCACATTATTAATACCGATACTGCAGCAGTAATAATCCAACTTGGAATGATCCAGTAATCCATTCATCCATCCATCCATCCATCCTTTATCTTTCGCTTTATCCTCTACTAGGGTCACGATTGGGTTCCCCATGCCTATCCAGTGGAGAACGTTTCGGGCGCTGGGAAGATACACCTGGACAGGGCGCCAATCTATCGCTGGGCACACACTCACTCACACAGACACACTCTATATGGGGCAATTTGGAGAATTAATTTAACCTTGATCCATGTTGTTGGACTGTGGGAGGAAACCGGAGAACCCGGAGGAAACCCACGTGGACACAGCGAGAACATGGAAATTGATTGGGATTGGGATTCAAACCAAGAATCCCTAGCGCTGAGAGGAGAACATGCTAACCACTAAGCCACCGTGCCGCCCTGATTTATTAATCCAACCAAATATTATGTTTAAAGCCTGATTGGTGTATTTTTAGATGTGATGACCCTGGATTTAGATGTGCTGACTGGAGGAGCCCTTACTGCCTATATATTACCTGAATATCTCACGTTATCTTATTATTATACATTTAATTGCTCTGATTTTATGCTAAATGTCTATCTCTCTCCAAGATGACGAACGTGTCAAGAGATTACTGCCAGATGATCGTGAACCATTTCGAGCCATGTCCTGAGAACCAGGCTCAGATGGTTTTGGGGATTGATGGTAAGTCATACTGTGCATAGTTTGATGTCAGATGCTAACGACCGTACAGACGTCCAAACCCGAAATCTAAATCTAAAGGTTTTACCAACTATATGAGGAGTCCGGCAGGAGATATCTTCAACCCAGAACATTACCGAGTGAATCAGGACATGACGCAGCCTCTGACAAACTACTACATCGCCTCCTCCCACAACACGTACCTGACGGGAGACCAGCTGCTCTCGCAGTCGCGGGTGGATATGTATGCCTATGTGTTGCAAGCCGGCTGCCGCTGTGTGGAAGGTTAGAACCGCGATCAGCTTTTTTCACTGTCTGAATTGATTCATGTCTACTTTTGTCTTTTGGAAGAACACATTACTCATGAGCAGGAACTGTGTCATTCCCCACAATATGTTCATTTATGTTTCAGGTTACCATCTTTAACGAATCTCATCTCATGATTTTTCGGGGGTCCACATGCCCATGTAGAGAACGTTTTGGGTGCCAATCCATAGCTGGAAACTCACTTACTCACACACTATATAAAGGGAATTTAGAGCAGCTTGAATCTCTATTTTTAGACTTTTGGTGGAAACCGGAGAACTTGGAGGAAACCCATGCAGACACGGGGAGAACATAGAAACTCCATCCAGATTGGGAACCTGGATCCCCAGTGCTGAGAGGAGAACATGCTAATGACTACACCACTATGCTGCCCCGCCTTAACTACAGTGCCTTGCGAAAGTATTCACCCCACTTTACATTTTTCACATTTTGTTACCTCACAACCTGGAATTCAAAGGGAATATTTGAGGGTCTGCATCATTTAATTTACAGACCATGCCTACAACTACAACAAACAACAAATAGGACAAAATAGCTGAAAACATCAGTGTGCATAACTATTCACCCCCGTAAGTCAGTACTTTGTAGAGCCCCCTTTTGCAGCAATTACATCTGCAAGTCGCTTTGGATAAGTCTCTATGAGCTTGCCACATCTTGCCACTAGAATTTTTGCCCATTTCTCATGGCAAAACTGCTCCAGCTCCTTTAAGTTAGATGGTTTCCGTTGGTTAACAGCAATCTTCAAGTCTGACCACAGATTCTCAATTGGATTAAGGTCTGGGCTTTGACTACACGTTTCCTCTTAAACCACTCAAGTGTTGTTTTAGCAGTATGCTTTGGGTCATTGTCCTGTTGTAAGGTAAATCTCCGCCCTAGTCTCAGATCACTGACAGACGTAAACAGGTTTTGCTCAAGAATATCCCTTTATTTAGCACCATCCATCTTCCCCTCGACTCGGACCAGTTTTCCAGTCCCTGCTGCTGAGAAACATCCCCACAGCATAATGCTTCCACCACCATGTTTTACTGTGGGGATGGTGTTCTTAATGTGATGAGATGTGTTGGGTTTGCGCCAGACATAGCATTTTCGTTGGTGGCCAAAAAGTTCAATTTTGGTCTCATCTGACCACAGTACCTTCCTCCATACAGTTTGGGAGTCTCCCATATGCCTTTTTGCAAACTCGAAACGAGCCTTCCTATTTTTGCCTGTAAGTGAAGGTTTTTTTCTGGCCACTCTTCCATAAAGCCCAGCTCTATGGAGTAGAGTTTTTTATAACCCAACCCTGACTTATACTTCTCTACATCTTTGTCTCTTACTTGCTTGGAGAGCTCCTTGGTCTTCATGGTGTTGTTTGGTTAGCTTAATGGTGTTGCAGCCTCTGGGGCCTTTCAGAAAAGGTGTGTATATATTGACAGATCATGTGACACTTAGATTGCACACAGGTGGCCTTCATTTCACTAAGCATGTGACTTCTGAAGGTAATTGGTTGCACCAGAACTTTTTAGGGGCTTCATAACATAGGGGGTGAATACATATGCACCTGCCAATTTTCAGTTTTTTATTTTCATATTCTTTATATACATATATTTGTTTCTTATTTCACTTCTAAAAAATTTTGTGCAGATGCATCACATTCAGATTAAAAAAAATACATACAGGTTGTAATGTAGTAAAATAGGGAAAGATCCAAGGGGGTGAATACTTTTGCAAGGCACTGTATCCATCCATCCATCGTGTTCCGCTTAATCCCATACTATGCGTGGGAAGCAGGATGGTTCTTTATGTCCATCCAAGCGAGAACGTAAAGGGTGCTGGGCAGACACTCAGGACAGGGTGCCAATTTATTGCTGGACAAACACTCACTCACACACACACACAAACTTAATGGGGCAATTTTCAGAGCAGTCAGTTCCCCTTGAATTCATGTTTTGGATTGTGGGAGGAAACCAGAGAACCCGGAGAAATCTCACACGGACACGGGAAGAACATGAAAACTCCACCCAGATTGGGATTCGAACCTGGAATCCCAGCACTGAGAGACAGACCTGCTAAACACTACACCACCACACTGCCCCGCCTTAACTAATGTAAACTTATTAAATCAGTAGTTAACACATTTATGTGCTTCCTCCACAGTTGACTGCTGGGATGGTCCTGATGGAGAGCCCATTGTGCATCATGGTTACACCTTCACCTCCAAAATTCTGTTCAAAGACGTCATAGAGACGATCAACAAATATGCATTTTCTAAAAGCCAGTAAGTTCTTTTCAGCAGAACACAGAACACTTACACGAATGATGCTAAAATACAGACTGATGACTCAGCAAACACATAAGTGGGAGTCTGATGGTTCGATTATTCACTGTAGATATCTCATCTGATCTCATTATCTTTCGCTCAATCCCATACTAGGTTTGGGTGGGTGAGTGGGGGTGGGGGGTTTCCCCATGTCCCTCAGGTCCATCCAGGGGAGAACGGGCACGCTGAGCGAATGCACCCAGGACAGAGCACCACAGCACAGATAACAGGAAAGTTATTTACCAAAAACAGCTAGAAGGACCTGACCGTGAGAGACTGATTCAGTTTGGCGTTGCGCAAAATTCAAATCGTTCTCCAGACAGCCATCAAAACTGCTTCTGTGTGACATCTCTGCAGCCTGAAGATCTTTCTTATTTTGGCATCGTTTTAAAGTGTTGTCTGTGATGAACTCCTTCAATGCCAGACTTCAAAGACTCACTAAAACCTTATCTTTAGTTGAGGGCTTGTGGTTAAGAAACCAGCCTTGTGACCTGATCATCCCCGGTTCGATTCCCGGTCCCACCGAATACTATGACTGAAGTGCCCTTGGGCAAGGCACTAATTGCCCTCAGGCGCCGTCTGCAGGGCTGCACACTGCCCCGAGCATGTGTGCTCACTTCACTCAGTGTGTGTGTGTGTGTGTGTGTGTGTGTGTGTGTGTGTGTGTGTGCGTGCGTGTGTGTGTGTGTGTGTGTTCACTGCACTGATGGGTTAAATTCCACTGTGTCAAAGTACAGTACGCAAATATATATATATATATTTATATATATATATATTTATATATATAGGGCGGCACGGTGGCTTAGTGGTTAGCACATCGCCTCTCAGCGCTAGGGATTCCCGGTTCGAATCCCCATCTGGGTGGAGTTTCCATGTTCTCCCTGTGTCCGCGTGGGTTTCCTCCGGGTTCTCCGGTTTCCTCCCACAGTCCAAAAACATGGATCAAGTTAATTGAGTTCTCCAAAATTGCCCCATGTAGAGTGTGTTTGAGTAAGTGAGTGTGTGCCCAGCGATGGATTGGCGCCCTGTCCTGGGTCTATCTGCCCAGCGCCCGAGACGTTCTCCCCTGGATGGGCATGGGGAACCCCACCGTGACCCTAGTAGAGGATAAAGCGGGGATATATATATATATATATATATATATATATATATATATATATATATATATATATTGCTCCAATGTACACTGTGTTCCACTTTGTCGTCTGTCCATACAGTTAACATACCCGAAAAATAGCCTCTAAGAACTGAACTGGGATCAGTTTATAGAACCGCCTCCAGGTCTGAGGCTCAGTGCATCCTGGAATGCTATTCTGTTCTACACCACTGTATGAGTATTACAGTCTCTTTCAGCTAAAACCAGTTTGACTGTTGCTCACTGACCTCTTCCCTCAATAACGTGAAGCACGGACCTGATGAGTCCCGCCCACCACAGGCAGGCCGTCGCCTCTCATTCTCAAACTCGTCGTGTGTGTTTCTTTTTTAAGCTTTCTGACTCTACACCTTTTGGTCCACACCTCCCGGCTGCTTACTTAACACCTTTTTAAAACCTGTCCCAAGTATGAATAGATATGAAACCAGGCTCGTCCGAATGTTTACATCAGACTGAAAGACAGAAAACTATTATTATTATTCACTTTAACTATTTATAGACATTTTAGCAGTTACTTTTATCCAAAGTGACTTACAAGTATCCCGACCTGATGGTTGCGGTCAGAACACAGGGTTGATACAGCGCCCCCTGGAGCAATAATTATCGAGGGCTTCGACATGGACCCACACTGGTAACTTCAGTGGATTTGGGATTTGAACCCACAACCTTTACATTGATAGACTATGAATGTCAGCTAACCCCAAATCACTGAGCTACCTCGCCTCTCCTCTTTGCCATGTGTCCATGTCCACTGGTATATAGTATATAGTACACATATACATGTAAACATGGTAATTATAGGAATGTTTGGTGATTTGCTTATGTGATTTTTCTGTGACTGTACACAGTGTCAGTGTGTCAGCCTCCTCACAGCAAATCATCTGTTTGATCGCAGGTACCCTGTGATCTTATCCATAGAGAATCACTGCACTGTGCCTCAACAGAAAAAGATGGCGCAGTATCTGACTGAGGTGCTGCAGAACAAGCTGGATCTGTCGTGTGTTAATGTCGGTGAATTGCACCGGCTCCCTTCACCGGAGGCTCTCAAAGGAAAGGTTCTTATAAAGGTGAAGTGAATTCCAACATTCTGCTTCCTAATGTCTTTTAAGGGTCAGTCATCAGAGTTTTAAAAGGCCGTCTCTGATCTGATTCAGGGTAAAAAGCTGCCAGCCAACATCCCTGCAGACGCAGACGAGGGGGACGTGTCTGATGAAGACAGTGGCGAAGAGGAAGAGGAGCAGAAGCAAGACATTGGTGCAGAGGTGATGTGTGCACTGTTACCTGCAGGGGCTGAAGCATAGCAAACATATTAGAAACTAGCTGCCCAGACCTTTATGGCCTATCCCGGTACAGCAATGTTCAACAAATGTATGTCATGTCACATGTTCCTTTTCTTTTATCTGAAATCTGGAAAAGATATTAGAGGATACAGACCACTGATTATAGTATCCATAATGCATTATAATGCATTCATAGAGCTTTATAAATTATACATAACACTTATGATGTTCATAATCACACTTATAACAATATGACATAAGGCTTTATAACACAAAGTGACATAATGCATAATAATATAAACTTCGGATTCTTACTTAATACAAGATGATTTTACTGTAGTTAAGGTCTGTAAAGAACATTTATAACCTGTTATAAGTCATCATGTACTAATATAATACAGTCTCTAGTCTCTTATAGAGGTAATTAATGCCAACACTTTACCTAATGCTGGTAAAGAGAGCTTATAAGCATTCATAAACTGTTAATGGCATTAATAAAGTTATTTTCAAAGGAGGCATTACTTTAACACAAATTTTATAAAGCTTTATAACACTGGTCTCAACAAAAAGTTGAGTATTTAGAATACAAGTTATAATGCATTATGTCACATCGTGTTATAAAGCCTTATATAAAGCCTTAAAGACTCATATAACCCCTTATGAATGAGGTTATAAACATCTATGTACATTAACATATCAAGACACGTGTTATGAATCATTATAAATATTTAATGAATGTGTTTATAATGCATTATGCATACCGGGTTCATAACATGTTCCAAATAGGTGATAAACACACTTATGGAATAACCTGATCATTGAGAACACTGCTAAGCTGACTTCATTTTATTGTCGTATAATGTTACTGAGCTCTGACCAAGAGTGGACAACAAGGCCATGGTTTTTAGTAACAAACCAAACTGTGTCACTAAACCACAAAAGTGAAATTCCCTCCAAAAGATGACTCAGATGTTCAAGCACAACTTTTCTTTTGGCCAGGCAGCAGCATTCGCTCATATTTGTTCGTTCCCTTTAGTGCTTTGTTAGAAACGATGCCAACTCTTTTTCTCATGCTGCAGCGTCTAGTTTGGAAAAACATATATATATATATATATATATATATATACCACTAATGAAAGTTTTCAAGGTCTTATGCAGGAGATCTTAAATACAGCTGATGCAGTTGCTGGTCTTCTGAGCTTCTCCTCATTAATGTTTCCAAGAGAAGCTTTTAACAGATGACCACTGCTCTATGAAGTGGAACGTCTTTTAAAGGAAACTACTAATACACTGAGTTGACATTCACTCGATTTACTGAAGGTTTGCATTTGTAAAGCACATGCAAACTTAGTAACACCCACCAAACCAACCGAGTTCATTTCTGAGTCTCTAGGAAAATAAAAATGAAAGGGCGAGCTGTCGCAGAGTGTGGAAAAGAAAGGAACTGACTGAAAGGAAAACTGAATAAGCTGCTATAACTGGATTCATTCAGCGTAGATTTAATAATGAACAACTTCTTGCTCCCATTGTGTGTGTGTGTGTATGTGTGTGTGTGTGTATATATATATATATATATATATATATATATATATATATATATATATATATATATATATATATATATATTACAATATTTTTTTTAAAACAACCAGCAGTAGCTATAAATTGTTCATTATGAAATAAATTATTATATATATTTATTACTAATGCCATTTATCTAACATTATATCTCTTCATTATAAAGAGTATTTCGCTTAAATAATCCTGTATTCATAATACATTATGAGTGCATTCATAAAGCTTTATAAAGTATTCATAATGCGTTATACCACTTGTTATAAGCCATTAATGAACATCAATGCTTAAACCAAATTCATAAAGTCTTCTAACAACATGCCATTAGGCTTCATAACACAATGTAACATAATGCATTATAATATACAATTATATAAATTGGATTTTTTTTGGGGGGGGGTGATAGATGATATCAAACCATTATAAAGCATTTTTGATCTTTTGTAAGTCATATTTGCTATTATTAATGTTTCTTGCTTCATAGAGCTAATTAACACAACACTTTACATAATGTCTGTAAAGAGGGTTTATAGGTTTTTATTAGCAGTTATAAGCACATTATAATGCGTTGTCACTTTGTGTTATAAAACCTTAATGAAATATTGTTATAACATGTGATGAGTGGAAAGCATGTATGTGCATTGATTAACAGAGTCTTAAGACAAGTGTTATAAAGCATTATGATTACTTTATGAAGCTTTATGAATGTGTATATAATGTATATTAAATAACGGTTTTATAGCGAGTGCTTCATGGCATTCTGGTGCGATCTGATCAACACTCCTGAAACTGAATGAAGGAGAGAAACGTACAGAAGCTAAATTTACTGTCTGTCTGTCTGTCTGTCTGTCTGTCACATCCACCCACTCGCTCACCCACACCATTTGACTTCTCAGACATCTTGCCATCTGTCTTGTGCTCATACACGGTAAGAAGTACAGACAAAACATGGATCTTCTCTTTGCATTCGTGTGACACTCATGTACACAAACACAAATAAGCCCTCAAACTGGTACGGACTGAATTTGCAAATGAAATGTTGGGTGATAACAGAGTGACACGTCTGGTTAGACTCTGTGTCTGTGTTGAGGTCTGGTCATGTACATGTGGCTTTCAGGTTCAGGTTACTTTATATTCCCCATCGGAAGATTCAAATACAGCAGCGAGAACCCATTAATAAACACACATATAACAACCAACGAATATATCATTCAGGTTAAAATAATACACTATGCAAAGTCCTCAGGGGTCTGTTCAGGTGGGCTTTATATCTGCAAACCTCTATGGGCATCGGGAACCCAACACCCGCCCCCCACACACATGCGACCCTAGTTTACGCCATCTTCAAAACCTACATGCGTTCTAATGACAGATGTAACTGAACTGTATATAAACTTATAAAGATAAAAATTGGGCTTGATTCCTAACAAACATTAAAATATATAAGATCTTCAAGAGATTCAGACTCTCCTTTTCTCGAAATGCCTGAAAAATAAAAACTCTTGGGGAATAAAATGTGTTAGAGGATCTTACCCATGATGAGCATTAAGGATGATAAGGATGAAAACTATATATATATATATATATATATATATATATATATATATATATATATATATATATATATATATATATATGAAATATTCTGCATTGGCAATGAGTGCAAATGTGAATAAGAAGAGGGAAATGATTCCTAGCTGGCCAAAAAAAAAAAAACCCCCCCCCCCCCCCCCCCCCCCCCCCCCCCCCCCCCCCCCCCCCCCCCCCCCCCCCCCCCCCCCCCCCCCCCCCCCCCCCCCCCCCCCCCCCCCCCCCCACGAGCCATGGCTGGCCTTGCTTCTGAACTTTCATCAAATATTTGCATATGAGATGAATACTACACACTTCATGTTGCTGTATACAAGAGTTCGACTCCGTGTGCAACGTTTACTAATTACCATCGAAAGCTTTTAGTTCCTCAAAACACAATCCACTGACCAAAACAATGGCACCACCTGGATGTACCTCTGATCTGGAAATGCTGCAGTTGGTCAGATCGGGGTTCAGGTCATAACATTATGAGAACTTAAGAATGAGGTCAGCTGACCTGAATATACCAATATATCAATGGAGCTTCTGAACCTGATTACATGGACATATTCCAAGATGATGAGAATTCATCAGGTTCAAATTGTGAGAGAGTGGTTCAGAGAGCATGAAACATCATTCTCACACATGGAGCATCCACCACAGAGTCCAGACCTTAACCCCATTCAGAATCTTTGGGATGTGCTGGAGGAGACTTTGTGCAGTGGTTTAAATCTCTATCATCAATACAAGATCTCGAGGAAAATGAATGCAACACTGGATGGAAATAAATGTTGTGACATTGCAGGAGCTTGTGGAGACGATGCCACAGAGAATAAAACATGTCTTAATAAAAGATGAATGCAATCCAATGACATATTGGAGTGTAAGACCACTGTATGACCTGCCATTAATCCACTGAACAGTGCTATGTTTTGTTACAGGGCAGTGCCAGTGGAGGGGACACGGCTGAGGAGTCGAAAAAGTGCTTGAGGAAATCCTTGATGGGCAGCTTCAAACGCAAGGTTGATCTGTACCTCCTGTTTATTTCTGCTTATTTAATTCTTACTTATTTTATCAGACCGTGTTGTTCAGACTGATCTTTCTTGTAGAAAAAAAAACATACAAAATTTAAAAAGCTGCCCAAAGCCAATGACTCGGATACGGATCAGGAGCTCCACATCAGAAACCCGAACAAAGTGATCAACTATGGCAAGTGAGTGACTCGCTATAGTGACAAAAGCCGATCTAAACTATTAATAATAATTATTATCCATTATTAATATTAATGTGTAATGTACATATAACTGTGATGCAGACGTAGGAAGACCATGAGGCTTGCTCGAGCTCTTTCTGACCTGGTGAAATATACGAAATCTGTGCGGATTCATGATATCGAAACTCAGGGTGAGAGGAGAACTTCAATAATAATAACAATAATAATAAAACTATACATGCAAAGTTTACTGTATTGTGAAGTGTCCGTGTGTGTGTGTGTGTGTGTGTTTATTTATATATATTACAGCCTACTTGTGCAGCTGGCAGGTGTCATCCCTGAACGAGAGCATTGCCAATCAGATCATGGACTATGACCCGGGGCAGTTGGTGCGTCTCAACCAGCGGCAGCTTTTAAGGGTTTATCCTTCCAGCTATCGAGTGGACTCCAGCAATTTCAACCCACAACCATTCTGGAACACAGGATGCCATCTGGGTATGATTGTAACCTGAAGATTGTCAGGTTTTAATTTTCTTTGTGCCTCACCTGCATGGAAAGTCTGCAGTTCCATGAACGTGTGTAAGCTCTCTTCCCGTCTCATGAGAAGCGTCTGCCATTTCAGCCTCAGCAGCTGTTACTGTGATGTCACCATGCAGCTGTGTGATTTACATGCTGCGGCAGGTTGTGCTGGTCAGTTCAGTCGTTTTCAACAGAGGAAATCAGATTTGAAGAAAAAAATCCCTTTACTGTAATGTGATATTCCAAAGAAATTCAAAACCACCTCTGGCACTACATATGGTGACCGAGAAGCCCTTTATTATTATGGTATGGCACGGTGGGGTAGTGGTTTACACATCCACCTCTCAGCGCTGGAGATGCGGGTTCGAATCCCGATCTGGGTGGAGTTTTCATGTTCTGGCCGTGTTGTCTGGTTCCCTATGACAGTCCAAAAACATGGATTCAAGGTGAATTGCTCTAAATAGTCAAATATGACCAAATTAAATAGTCAGATCAGCATCCTGACCACGGTTTCATACCTTTATTTAAATACTATCACCTGTATGGAGGCTTCATAGTGGGTGACGATTTCTTGATATGAAACAGCTCTTATTTACGCAGCATGTGTGAAAAGGCAACTTGGAGGGGGGGGAGACTTGATTTACTGGATGTTGTTTTTATATAGTTCGTATGTAAAAACAGTGTAAGATCACCATGTACTCTGACAAGTTCTGACTGGAGTGCAGTTTAACTCAACACCTTTGGACTCCCTGGAATTATAAATCAGATTTCCACCTGTGACTGTGCACCACCAACCCTGCACCAGAGTGAGTTTCATTAAAGTCACATGCTGCTTTTAAACATTGGTTAACTGTGTGTTAACGGCTGAACCATTTATTTGAATAAAGTTAGATCGTAATGCAACTTTAAATGAAATATATTATATAAAATGTTGACTCGATGGTGTAGTGGTCACTATACCCAGTGCAGGGGGTCCTCCGAATCCCAATCTGGGTGTGGAAGCAAATGTGGGTGCTTGAGCAAGACCCTTAAGACGCCCTTACTACTCAGGAGGCTGTATTAACCCTGCGTTCTGAACCCAACCATCAAGTTGGGATACCTGTAAGGCTTTTGCTAAATAACCAGACATAAATGTTGGTGGAGTTATGTGAGTGTGAGTGTTATCCTCGTGTGTGTATTCTTCAGGTTCCACAGTGTTCTCCCACAGTCAAAAAACATGGATGTAAGGAGAATCCCCCCCCCCCCCAATTATCTGCCACATAATCCTATACTAAGGTCACAGGGGGGGGGTTTCCACAACCACACACATACTATATGGGGTAATTTAGAGCAGCCAATTTACCTTGAATTCATGTTTTTGGACTATGGGTGGAAATCTGAGAACCTGGAATCCCACACAGACACGAGGAGAACATGCAAACTCTGGAACCTGGATCCACTGGATCTTGAATCTGGATCCCCAGCCCTGAGAGGCAGACATGCTAACCACTAAGTCACCTAGATATTAATTGAATTATTTATTAATTAAAGATACTCAACCAGCATTATAATGTATTCTGATGATTGTTGCTTGTTGCTAAATCAGCATTTTGGATTTTTGATATTTTCCAGTTGCACTGAATTACCAAACAGAAGGCCGGATGCTGCAGCTGAACAGAGCCAAGTTTGCAGTCAATGGAAACTGTGGTTACGTTCTGAAACCTAAATGCATGTGTAAAGGTACGAACCTTCAACCTAATTATTATTAATAAGCTTTTGCTAAACAAAGCTCCTCTTATCTGCTGAATGGTGATGTTCTCAGGTGCCTTCAGCCCCATGGCAAGAGACCCATTACCGGCACACCGAAAAACGCAAGTCGTACTCAAAATCATAAGTGGTCAGCAGTTACCCAAACCACAACATTCCATGTTAGGAGACCGACGAGAGGTATAGAAAACTGTCAAAAACTAAATCAATACAGTATTTAACGTCTGTGAGTTTGTTAGTGAGCTGAGAGCTTTTTTAATTATAGATTATAGATCCATTCGTTGAGGTGGAAATCATCGGCTTGGCCACTGACTGCCAAAAGAAACAGACGAGAGTGGTGGAGGACAATGGTGTGTATTAATGTTCGGTTTAGTTCATGTATATTTTGTGTTTATTGTGTAACAGTATATTACCCCTCAGGAGATCCTGGTGCCATTTTTGCACTTTTTGTTTTTAATTGAAGTAATTCTGGCTATTTTTTAATGATGAATTCTAATCAAATTCAGAAAAGGATACAACATTTTAATACATTTTAGAATTGTGATGTCATATCCTTAAATTAGCCAAAAAAGCTTAAGCTACACAAATTAACTTTTTCTAAACAATTTAAAAGCTATTTTGCCCCCCCCCCCCCAATAAATAGGTGCATTGCGTCACATTGAAGTGCAACCTTAAACTGGTCGATGTTTATCACTTTTGCCACTTTAATAATAAATTATAAATTATATAAATCATAAGTGTGGGTTTAGTGGGTGTCCCAATTCGAAATGGTGTGTGTGTATGCGTATAAAAAGAACAACTTTGAGTTATTATTTTATATGTATATTTCAGGATGAAGTAATTTTTTGGCATTAGAGTGTGTGTTGTAAGGATCTCCTGCGGGTTAAGTACCACTCGAGTAACAAATAACTAACACATTTGTTTCATTAACAGGTTTTAACCCTATGTGGGAGGAGAACTTGGTATTTCTTCTGCACATGCCGAAAATAGCACTGGTACGCTTCATGGTTTGGAATCACAATCCAATTGGGCGAGAATTCATCGGGCAGAGAACCATAGCGTTTTTAAGTATGATGCCAGGTACCAAGCACTGGGTCTGAGGATGAGTTTGACATTGAGATGCTTTTCTTCGTGAGCAGCTCAGGTTTAAGTGACATTCCTGTTTCGTTGCAGGTTATCGTCACGTCTATTTAGAGGGAATAGAAGAAGCTTCCATCTTTGTTCATGTAGCAATCAATAACATAGCCAGAAAGGTTGGTACTGACTTCTGATCTGAATCATTTCTTAGCGGTATACACTCTATGCACTACTTTTAAACACTTTTATAAAGCCTTGTAAATAATTCATAATGCATTAAAACATTTGTTATAAGACTTTGTTGATTATATATAGATGTTCATAACCTCACTCATATAATGTGGTGAGGAATATGCCATACAGCTTTGTAAAGCAATGTGACACAATGCATTTTATATATTGTAATAATGTATTAACATTATGAAGTTTATAACATATAATATAAATGTAATATAAATCCATCCATCCATCCATCCATTATCTTCCGCTTGTCCGGGGTTCGGGTCGCGGGGGCAGCAACCGAAGTAGGGAGACCCAGACCTCCCTCGCCCCAGCCACCTCCACCAGCTCGACTGGGGGAACCCCAAGGCGTTCCCAGATCAGCTGAGAGATATAATCCCTCCAGCGTGTCCTGGGTCGTCCCCGGGGTCTCCTTCCAGCCGGACTTGCCTGG
>JAFMOD010000104.1:654014-658504 GCA_019802435.1 Corydoras maculifer | reverse complement strand
GGCCCCCCCCCCCCCCCCAAAAAAAAAAAAAACAACAAAAACAACAAGAAGCGACCAAGTGTGAGAAAATGAACGTTGCTAGAAGCGTCATCACAAGCTCGGGCAAAGCTGCACCAAGAAGGGGCTCGTAAAATCATAATATATTTATTTATATATATTTATTTATATTATAATTGATAAGTAATAATGAGTTCTGTGGATAAAAAATGGGATGCTGGCGGCTTTTCCATACCGTATTTCTGCAGGGGGGGCTACACGGTGGCATACAGGTTAGCATGGCCACCTCTCAGTCCTTGAGATCCAGGTTCGAATGCCAATCAGAGTGGAGTTTCCCTGTTCTCCTGGTGTCCACGTGGGCCTTCACTGGGTTTTACGGTTTCCTCCGACACTCCAAAAACCAGTCCAATCCAAAAGCATGGATTCAAGGTAAATTGAATGCTCTACATTACCCCTATCTGAATTGCCCCTATATAGTAAATGAGTGTGTTCCCAGAAATAAATCGGTGCCCTGTCCTGGGTGTTTCTGCCCAGTGCTCAAAACGTTCTCCTCTGGATGGTGATGAGGGTTCTGCAGTGTGTGGACGTTAGATTTGTACATGTGAACGTGTCAGTTGATAAAATGAAATGATTTTTAAAGATATATACTTTAAAACGTTTTGTAGTGAAACTTCAGCATATTTTTGCATTGAATTTGTGAAAATGTGCTTTTCATTTTAAAGGCCTTACAGATGTTTGACTTTGTGATCCTGTTACTAAGGACTTGTGTTGATGTTGATGATGATTGTATTATAAAGTTGATTATTCACCTGGATTG
Source organism: Corydoras maculifer (assembly GCA_019802435.1). Lineage (NCBI taxonomy): Eukaryota > Metazoa > Chordata > Actinopteri > Siluriformes > Callichthyidae > Corydoras > Corydoras maculifer. The sequence continues at coordinate 657,690 of JAFMOD010000104.1, read as the reverse complement.
TTATGCAGATGAGTTTCTATCTTTGATCTTTCTGACATGCTTTAGAGCCAATCACAGTGAAAGAACATTTGGGGAGTGTAATGTTTACCTCACCCCTGAGTTCAAGAAATACCCAAACAGTGAGTAATTTCTGACGACTTCCTTCAGCCAAAGTCTACATCGCCCTCTTGTGGTGAAAATACACATACATTAAAAATAAAATACACTGATCCGCCTTCACACGTGATCTTGAGTGACCTCCCATTCATAATCCATAGGGTAAACTCTGACGTCACCCTTTGCAGCTGTAACAGTCTCAGCTCCTCTGGGAAGTCTTCCCACAACGTTAAAAAAACGTTTAAGCGTTTTTGATCATTTGATCATTAGACACTGATGTTGGGTAGAAAGTCTGACTCACAGTCTCTATTCCAATTCATCCCAAAGGTGATTTATTAGACTTGGTTCAGGACTTTGTTCATGTGTTTATGGATGTGCAGTCATGGTGAAACAGATGGAACATCTACGAAAGGTTCCCAAAAAGTGGGAAGCATAAAATGTTTCCAAAATCTCTCAGTGTACACTTGGCACAATGCAGTCAGGCGAGTTCTGTTCTCCTTCTCGTCAATCCTAGACTCAACCATTCAATTATCAGAAAAAGTGGGATTCATCACTCCAGAAAAGATGTCTCCACTACTCCTGAGTGCTGAGATGCTTTACATCACTGCAGCTGACGCTTTGCGTTGAAATTGGTGATGTAAGGCTTGGATGCATCTGTGCCTCTAACTCATTCCATTCCATGAAGCTCTCACACTGTGTTTTTGAGTTAATCACATGATATTTGGAGGTCTGTATCAATTGACTGCAAAACGTTATTGACCTCCGTGCACTCTGTGCCTCAGGATTCACCGAGGTGCATTTTCTGAAGTGCTTTAGAATTGATCTTTATTCATTCATTCATTTATTATCTTCAGCTTTATCCTCTATTAGGCTCACCGTGGGGTTCCCCATGCCCATCCAGGGGAGAACATTTCGGGCTGAGCAGATACACCCAGGACAGGACGCCAATCCATCGCTGGGCACACACTCACTCACACAGACACACTCTATATGGGGCAATTTGGAGAACTCAGTTAACTTGATCCATGTTTTTGGACTGTGGAAGGAAACCAGAGAACCCGGAGGAAACCCCCACGGACACAGGGAAAACATGGACACTCCACCCAGATTGGGATTCGAACCGGGAATCCCTAGTGCTGAGAGGAGAACATGCTAACCACTAAACCACCGTGCCACCGAATTGATCTTTAGTATAATAATATACCCAACAACATAAATTCATTTATTGAAAAATTGCTTTTAACTATAGTGTATTGTCTCAAAGCAGCTTTACAGAGTTCTGAAAGAAAAGGAATTCGTTCACCGAGCAGCATTGTTGCACAATCTGATTACAAGAAATGCACATTTGATTTGATTTTCTTTTATTATTTATTCGTAATTCTTATTTCTGCGGAGCTGTTACTTCATGAGAGGAAACAGAACATGGGATCCTTAATAATGGGTTTAATTTGTAGACGTTTTATTAAGTTAGAAAAGTGAAACCTATAAGTAAAACAAACAAAAAAAATGTTTGAGTACTTTCCCGATTCTCATCTGATAAACTTCTCTAGATTAGATAAGCTCTTCTTCAGAACCTGATGCTAATTTCTCGAGGATAATGTTATTCCGTTTAAAACCAAACTACGTTCTGTCTGTGATGTAAACATTAATGTACATCAGAATCAAAGCAGAGACGAATCCTATGGGGTTCTGCAGCAGTGACCTTCAAGCCTGGCTTTTCTCCGGGTTTCCTGTTTCTTGTTCCCTCTTTGTGTCGTTTGTTCTCAAACGCTGACTCAGCTCCAGGGTGAGAACCGAGCAGCAGGACTTCTGTACAGAGCAAACAGAGCAGACAGTGACTAACAGCCCTAATTTCAACAGAAAGCCTTATTAAATGATTAAATGAACAATGTAATTTAATAAATGAAATCTGTTTTGTCAGCAGGCTCTCTGACCTCTCTGCGTGGAGCTGCTCTCTTCTGCCCTCTACTGTACAGTTTTGAATAGCATTTAAGATGAGATTTCTGCAGTGTGTGGACATTAGATTTTTACATGTAAACGTGTCAGTAAATAATTAATTAATTAATTCATTCATTCATTATCTTCCGCTTTATCCTCTATTAGGGTCGCGGTGGGGTTTCCCATGCCCATCCAGGGGAGAACGTTTCAGGCGCTGGGCAGATAGACCCAGGACAGGGTGCCAACCTATCCATCACTCACTCACACAGACACGCTATATGGGGCAATTTGGAGAAATCAATTGACTTGATCCATGTTTTTGGACTGTGGGAGGAAACCGGAGAACCCGGAGGAAACCCACGCGGACACGGGGAGAACATGGAAACTCCACCCAGATGGGGATTCGAACCGGGAACCCCTAGTGCTGAGAGGCGAACGTGCTAACCACTAAGCCACCGTGCCGTCAGTAAATAATATGCAATAATTAAAAAATATATAGAATTTAAAAACTTTATGTTCTCTTTGGGTTTCTTCCAGATGCTCTGGTTTCCTCACATGGATTCAAGGTAAACTGAATGTATGTGTCTGTGTGAGTGAGTGTGCTCGGCACTAGGTTGGTGTCCTGTCCTGGGTGTATATGCTTGGCACTAAAATCATAAAATCCACTGGATGGACATGGGAACCCCCCTGCAACCCTGGTAGAGGATTAATTGGAAGATAATAAATAAATGAATGCTGCTAAGGACATTCACTGATGTCATTTGTATTATAAAGGTAATTATTTTATGCTCTAAATTGCCCCATAGTGTTTGTGTGAGTGAGGGTGCCCAGCACACAATGTTCTGCCCTAGATGAACATGGGGAACCTCCCAGTGACCCTAGTAACAGATTAAGTGGATGATAATATGTTCACTCCTGAGATCCCATGTCTATTTTTGTTGTCATCACTTGCCTTTTGCTCCTCAGCATTACTGCGCGACTTTGCGATCAGCTCCAGTAGGGCGAGCAGCACCCCGAACCCGAGGCCAACACCCAGCACTAGGAAGATGCCCTTCATACCAGTTGCCCTCAGCCCTGAAGTTTTGGCACTGTTAGCCATGCAGCTGCTGGCCCACCACTTACTCCGCAGGTATGCCAGCTCACCGGCTTCACTGAGCTGCAAAATGGCCACACTCAGGTTCTTCAGCAGGGGGGATCCTGGGAACAAATGCAGGCTCTATCATCAACACAAAAAGTAGATTAAACTATGACTGATCTGTCTTTGTTGATAAGGAAATCTTACCAAGAGGGGTCACGATGCTGTAGCCTCTCATACCAATGACTTCGTGGGACCGGACCAATTCACAGTGACGAGCCACAGCTAGGTCCAAAGACACAGACTCCCCAATAAAGGCGTAGTTTCCCTCCCTGGCCTTTTGGACCCCCTCATCCATCGACAATACAAAATTCTTGCTTCTTTCCATGTGCTCATAGATGCGACGGTAAGTGGGATTATTAGAATTCTGCACATAAATGGAAAATTTCATGATGTTTTCTTCCTCCATTATCTATTTTCTCCACGTATCATATAAACTTTGTAGTTTTACAATTACAGACTGTAGTCCATCTGTGTTCTTTCTTTTTGTTAGTTCCCTGTTGGTTC
>JAFMOD010000104.1:606514-651514 GCA_019802435.1 Corydoras maculifer | reverse complement strand
AAAGCTTTTATGACATCGCGTTCTAAGCTGGTCCTTTGTGTTATCTATTCATTTCATACAGAAGAGCTTTGTGTGGTCATACACCGATCACCCTGAATATAAGGGCCTTGAATGTCATCACAGTTCTAATTCATCCCAAAGCTGTTGACGTTTGGGGAACGGCCCTCTAAAGGCCTTTATGGAACTTGATTTGTGTGCATTAAATGTGAAGGACAGATTCCTGTGTGTAAGTATAGAAGGCAAAATAGATCACCCAATCACTTTATCACCTTGCTCTTCCTTACTTACCCCTCTCACCACTTCACCTATCATTCCATTCCAGTTACCCAGCTCATCCATTCTGCCGTAGGAGCCGTCTTTCACCAGCTGCAATTTGTATTTGAAGCCCATTTTCTTCGCTACCTCAGAAAGCAGGTCCATGCAGTAGCCTTCTAACTGAGAGCCCTTGGTCATCGTGTATGGATCTTGCTAATTTAAAAAGGAAAAAATAAATAAAATTAAATTAAAAAAAAAATATATTATATATATATATATATATATATATATATATATATATATATATATATATATATATATATATTCATCAATAGGTATATCTTTCTGCTAACGGACCACTATGATGAGACTTATTATAATAATTAATTTTAATTTCAGCGGCACGGTGGCTTAGTGGTTAGCACGTTCGCCTCTCAGCGCTAGAGGATTCCCGGTTCGAATCTCCATCTGGGTGGAGTTTTCATGTTCTCCCCGTATCTGCGTGGGTTTCCTCCGGGTTCTCCGATTTCCTCCCACAGTCCAAAAACATGGATCAAGTTAATTGAATTCTCAAAATTGCCCCGTTTAGAGTGTGTCTGTGTGAGTGAGTGTGTGCCCAGCGATGGATTGGCACCCTGTCCTGGGTCTATCTGCCCAGCACCCGAGACGTTCTCCCCTGGATGGGCATGGGGAACCCCACCGCGACCCTAATAGAGGATAAGTGGGAGATAATGAATGAATGAATTTTAATTTCTTACCTTTATGGTTGTTACCGTCAGCTCCGTTTTTGCTGAAGTGAAAATGAGAAGGTAAACATTTTAACTGAAATTCACATTAAAGAAATCCACTTTGCAGACCAGGTACATGGTTATTGGTTAAACTCTGAAATGGATGTCGAACATGAGCAGTTTTCACAATGGTTGTTAAAAAGTAGAGCTACTACAGAGTTAAAGGACATGTTAAAGGACAAGAAGTCAAAGGATCAAACAATAGTTGACACACTGGTCAGCAAATGGATCTTAACTGCAGAATATCTTGTGGAATTATTTAAAACAATGGCTGAAAACCTTAATATCTCATCTTATTATCTTCCGCTTGATCACTACTAGGGTCAGGTTCCCCATGCATGCCCATTCAGGAGAAAACGTGTCCGGCACCAATCAATTACTGGACACACATACACACACTATATAGAGGCAATTTAGGTAGGGGCAATTTGGAGCATCCAATTCAGCTTGAATCCATGTTTATTTAGGGCCACAATGGGTTAGTGGTTAGGACGTTCACCTCTTAGTGATGAGAATCCAGATTTGAATCCTGATCTGGGTGGAGTTTCCATGTTCCATGTGTCCATGTGGATTCTTTCCGGGTTCTCTGGTTTTGTCTCACAGTCCAAAAGCATGGATTCAAGGTAAAGTGGCTGCTTTAAATTGCTCTTATCAATATTTACTCTATATAGTGTGTGTGTATGTCTATGTGAGTGGGTCTGTGCCCAGAGATGGATTGACCCCAGTCCTGGGACAAAATGCCCTGCGGCCAAGGCGTTCTCTCCTGGATGGGCATGGGACATAACCCCATGACCCTTGTCCATGGTAAAGGATTAAGTAAAAGATATTAAAATGAGATGAGATTTTATTCAGAACTGCGTTGTTCATCTTAACATACGAGAAACCAATCACTGATGTTACCCTGAAATGAATTTGTGTGCCCTCATTTAAATACCAGACGGCCAAGAAAAGCTCGTCGGGGTTCAGCCAGGCTCTCAGGGCTGTTTTTGTTCTTCTGCCAGTTTACTGAATGTTTAAAGCTATTTCAGATTTATTCCAATCACTTCCTGCTCTGTATGCATAATCAGTTACCAATCACAAATCAGACTCTTTTTCAGCATGGATCCTGTCAGCTCCTGGGTTGATATGAGATAATAGTGTGAAAAGGAAGAGTGAGCTGATATCCTAATACCCAGCTTGGGTTTCCGGCGACTGTGACGTTCTTACAACATTCGATTGTCTCCAAATGTTTGAAGACAAGATTTATTTAGCGTGACCGATTTAGTTCGCTGTTCTAATTTAGCAAAAGACAAAAGCATCTTGGTACGGGGTAGCGGGCCAATCAAATCTATCAAAGCACAGATTTAGGCCGAGTCCTTGGGGCTTCGTCCACTTCACAGAGAGATCTTGACACGTATCAGCTCTTCCTATTGAAAGTGTGACGGACAGCTTGCTGGCACAATCGTATGTCACTGCTGGGTTACGGTTGAACACTGGCCCTGTTGTTCTGTCCTTTGAATTGACTTCTAATAGGTTTTGTAAATTTGTCAGTTTGCAGGCTTCCTAGATTTCAGGACAGTATTTACAGTTTCAGACTTCATCATATTCAGTTTATACAACATATGATTATTATTAGGGATTTTTACCTATTAATTACCTAAAAATTATTATTTTGCTGATAGACCTGTTCAGGTTGAACAAGAGCGCGCAGTAGAACAGCTAATGTTTTATGATTTCCCAAGACATCTGACCAACAATCAAATATTTTTAAGCTTTTATTAAAACCTGTTTACTTACAGTATTGCAAACCTGTCTTGATAACTTACAGCATTGAAAAATCTGCCCTGCGATGAGATATTACATCTGACAATATTACAATTAATAGAAACACTTATTTCCCATTACACCGTCGTTCGACCGGGGAGTTCCCTCCAATCCAATAATACCTTTATCAGATTTATGTGCACTAATGGTAATAAAATGCAATCTTACTCCATCCATCCATCCATTATCTTCTGCTTAATCCTATATTAGGGCAGCGAGTAGGGGGGGGGAGTTGGTGGAGTTCCCCATGCCCATTCAGGGAGAACGTTTCAGGCATGGGGCAGATACACCAAGGACAGGGCACAAATGCATCACTGTACACACACATACACACACTATATTGGGGCAATTTGGGGCAGCCAATTTAACTTAAATCCATGTCAAAACTCACTACTGAAGCCTGGCCCGTTTTATTTTCACTGTTTAAGATACCTGAAACATTTTGGTTTACAAAATCTATCAACTTTTCATTTTGCACTAATTACCATCCTATTTTTTTAGCCTTGCAGTATTTAAGTCATTGCTGATCCTAAGTTGTTTTAATCATTACATTATTATTAATAATGACTTTATTATTAGTAGTAGTAGTAAAGGTATATTAAAGGTTAGAATATTAAACAGAAACCTTACCGTCAGTAAGCAGCATCAGGTTCATGATGGACAAAGCAAATGCAAGAACTGGTTTTCTCACCTGCCGAATAAAAAATACGATAATCAATCAGTAAAACAAAGACAACGATTTTACAATCAGTATCTGTATGTATGTTGAATACAAATATGTCTGTAAATTAAAAGTTAAGAAACAGCAGTCCATCTCTTACCATTTTGACGTTGTTGTGGTCCACAATTGATCTGATGAAGCTGGATGAAGTGCAGGGGCGCACATCAAAAAACTCAAGCATAACTACTTCAAAAAAGCCAATGGTTAGAGAGGGGTGGAGTCAGGGACAGAATTACCAAGGGCCATGCTGAAGACTACAATATTTACAACACAATTAAGTATTTTAGCAGTTTTTTCTGTCCTTGGCTTTAATACAAATATATGTATATATGTGTGGATATTTGAATATATATATATATATATATATATATATATATATATATATATATATATATATATATATATATATATATATATAATGTGTGTGTGTATGTGTGTGCAATGGTAATGGGGTTTCTAATATGCAATGTTTATTTGATAAAATACCTTATGTAATGCACATTGTATGAGTCAAAACACGCCTCCTTCTTGCTTTATTGTCTATTTCCTCCACTTATCATATAGATGGACTTTGTAGTTTTCCAATTCCAGACTGTAGTCCATCTGTGTTCTTTGTTGTTGTTAGTCCCCTGTTGGTTCTCTGTTCTCTGTTGGTCAGGAGCATCACAGAACAGGACTAATTTGGGTGGTGGATTGTTTATTGTCAGTTCTGCAGTGACACTGATGTGGTGAGGGGGTTTTAGTGCAGCAGTGCTGCTGGAGTTTCATTTCGCCACCTCAGTGACACTACTGCGATAGGAATAATACACCCACCAAATAATCCCTGCTCTGTGGTGGTACTATTGGGGTTCTGACCATTAGAACAGAGTAAAGGGGACGTACACAGTATGTACTGTAGGACATACACAGATGAACTACAGTCTGGAATTGGAGAACTACAAAGTCCATTTTTGCAGTAAGTGGAGTAAAAAGGTGTGTTCAAACTTTTGACTGATACCTCTTTACATACAGATATAACTTAGAATCTGTAGTAGATGTTAATTATCCAACAAAATACAGAAACTTGTTGTAATGTTCACACAGTGTCTTCTTTAAAAACCTCAACAACGCCGTCAAACCTATTTTCGACGCGGGAAGACTTTATTTGCATTTTAATTTACGGTTGGTGATCGATTTCCTGGGTGGCACGGTGGCTTAGTGGTTAGCATGTTCTCCTCTCAGCACTAGGGATTCCCGGTTCGAATCCCAATCTGGGCGGAGTTTCCATGTTCTCCCCGAGTCCGCATGGGTTTCCTCCTGGTTCCTCCCACAGACCAAAAACATCAAGGTCAATTGAGTTCTTCAAATTGTGTGTCTGTGTGAGCCCTGTCCTGGGTGTATCTGCCCAGCGCCCGAAACGTTCTCTCCTAGATGGGCACGGGCAACACCCCTGCGACCCTAATATAGGATAAAGCGGAAGATAATGGATGGGTGTGTGTGTGTGTGTGCGCGCGCGCGCGCGCGCCCCCAGTGATTGGCGCCCTGTTCTGGGTGTATCTGCCCAGCACGCCGAAACGCCCCCCCCCCCCCAACTCTAGTAGATGATAAAGCAGAAGATGATGGATGGATGGATGGAGTTCTTCGCTCCAGCACCGACACCGACTCTGAGCGCGCAAAACCACGACGGGGAAGTAGCGGCGTGATGTTTTCCTCATCGCTCTCGCACCTCATTGGCTACCGCAAGGCGCCGCGTTCCAGGTCCCCGCCTCTCGACCAATCGCGTCGCAGTGCGAGCCGTTCGCGCGGTGAGCCTCAACTCTCAGGCTGTAGGTCGTGTTTTTTCGGTAGGGGCGGATTTTTTTTTTTGGTGCCAATTTAATTAGAAAGCGGCGTTCAGCAGTCAGCGGTCAGCGATGCTGCGGCTGCGTCCGAGGCGACGGGGGCTCGTTCGGAGATGATCGTTCTGCAGGGCGGCGGGACAGCGCGCTGTAAATGGGTTTTTGTGAGAGGAGGCGGCGTCGGCGGAGGACTGAGGCAGCGTTGGTGGAGGGTCTCCACCTGAAGCGGAGCGGCTGAAGCCCCCAGCTCGCCGCGTCGTGCTTCTGCTCACGGACAGGTGGGTTATCTGAGGGATGGAGGTGATGGCGGTGAGGGGAATGTGAGGTCTGAACAGCGCGTTCAAACAGCACGACATGCACGGTTTCAATGCGCGGGCTTTTAAAATGGCGCGGGTTACTTAAAACGTCGCGGCGCGCTGGAGGTGCCATTTTCCCCTCCGCCGGCCGCACGGGGGGCAATAAGCGCGGTCCGAGCGAGCGCTTGAGGGAATAACAGGCGGCTGAGCGGCTCTCTGCCCGCCGTTAAGATGGCTGCCTTTCAGCCGTCTTGCTTCAGGATTGGTATTTAGCGCTCTGCAACCGAACTACGTCAACTGGCAGCGAAGCCTCGGCTGTGGATTGGCCGGAGCGAGTCACGTGCGTTCGGTACGCGTTCTGATTCGTTCTCCTTAGAATGAACTTATTTATGGTTCGGACTGGCTCGAGTGAGGGACAGGTTGGAGACGTCCAGGGTCTCCAACCCTGTTCGAGCTTAATTCTGATTAAATTCATGGCCATTATGTGTTTAATTTTTTTGGAAAGGAGTGATAAATAACATATCACTCTTAATAGGGAATAATTCTCTGATGAGGTGACACGGTGGCTTAGTGGTTAGCATGTTCTCCTCTCAGCACTAGGGATTCCCGGTTCGAATCCCAATCTGGGTGGAGTTTCCATGTTCTCCCCGTGTCCGCGTGGGTTTCCTCCGGGTTCTCCGGTTTCCTCCCACTGTCCAAAAACATGGATCAAGTCAATTGAGTTCTCCAAATTGCTCCATATAGAGTGTGTTTGTAAGAGTGAGTGTGTGCCCAGTGATGGATTGATGCCCTGTCCTGGGTGTATCTGCCGCGCGACCCTAATATAGGATAAAGCGGATGATAATGAATGAATGAATTCTTTGATGAAGGCATTTTCAGTGACTATTGTGTGTTTACATTTATGTTTGTATTATATTATGCCAATGTTATGATTATATATACAGCACCAGTCAAAAGTTTTCTTGCTCTATAATCCATTTCCTGCACTTATCATGTAGATGGAGTTTGTAGTTTTACAATTCCAGACTGTAGTCCATCTTTGTTCTTTGTTGTTGTTAGTCTCTGTTCTCTATTGGTCAGGAGCATCACAGAACAGGTATCCATGTATCAATGCAGTGACTTTAATGCAGTGTGATGCAGTTAGGGGGTTTGAGTGCTGACCCTAGTGTCATTTCTCCACCTCGGTGACCCTGCTGCGATAGGAATTATACAATAACGTAATAACCCCTGCTCTGTGGTGGTACTATTGGGGTTCTGACCATTAGAACAGAGTAAAGGGGACATACACAGTATGTACTGTAGTCCTCTAACAGAGGAATTCCAGAGTGACAAAATTCATCTTTACAGTAGGTGGAACTGTGTCCAAACGTTTGACTGGTCCTGTATATTATAGTATGTTTACATTCACAGCTGATTAATATATGTTGCTTGTTCTGAAGGAACTAAAGGAATTTGAAATGAAGAAGCAAAAGAAAAGAAGCTGTCAGTTTCAATTCACAAAGCGCAAAGGCAACGGCGATGTGTCCAACCACACAGACCTAGATATCCTGCTGCGATCGCCCTCTCCATGTAGGCCCAACTTCTCCATGTCTCGAGACACGCTGACATACGCCCAGTCACAGAAAATGGTGGAGGTTGAGCTGGAGGGGAGGATACACCGGATTAACATTTCTGACCCTCTGGCTGTCATCACAGAGGATGAGATGTTGGCTCAGGACCTGGCTGAGTGCAATAGCAACAAAGAAAACAGCGAGCAGGTTGAAGGCACCGCTTCACAGGGCCGCGCTACCTACACCCCTAAAGGTAAAAAGAGGGACGGCAAGCACGGGGGCAGAAGCAGGCGGTCCGGTGCCCAGCACTGTTCCAACCATCACCTGAGTTCAGCTCATCTCACTCAGCTGGAGAGTTCCCTTCCTAAGCCTAGCTTCCACAAGCTCGACACCTTCATGCCCCTCGAAGCTCCTTCACTTCCTGTGGCGTACTACCGCTACGTGGAGAAGTCCAATGAGGAGCTGGAGACGGAGGCAGAATATGACATGGATGAAGAAGACATGGCCTGGCTGGAGATGGTCAACCAGAAGCGGGTTTCTGATGGACATGCCTCGGTTCCTCCCGACACATTCGAGTTATTAATCGACCGATTGGAACGCGAGTCCATTCTGGAGTCCCGGAGCCAAGCCTTGTCCCAGAGCACCGTGGATGAGGACGCATACTGCTGCGTGTGTCTGGATGATGAGTGTCTCAACAGTAATGTCATCCTGTTCTGCGACATCTGCAACTTGGCCGTGCACCAGGAGTGCTATGGGGTGCCCTACATCCCAGAAGGCCAGTGGCTGTGCCGGCGCTGCTTGCAGTCCCCGTCCCGGCCCGTGGACTGTGTCCTTTGTCCCAACCGGGGAGGAGCTTTTAAACAGACCAGCGACGGGCGCTGGGCTCATGTCGTTTGTGCCATCTGGATCCCTGAAGTGTGTTTTGCCAACACTGTGTTCCTGGAGCCTGTGGAAGGCGTGAATAACATTCCCCCTGCGAGGTGGAAGCTCACCTGCTACCTGTGTAAGCTGAAAGGACGAGGGGCATCCATTCAATGCCACAAGGCTAACTGCTACCGAGCGTTTCATGTCACCTGCGCTCAACGGGCCGGGCTGTTCATGAAAATCGATCCGGTACGGGAGACAGGAACCAATGGCACCACGTTCACTGTGAAGAAGACGGCATTCTGCGGGAATCACTATCCTCCCGAGATGGAAGGAGGCCACGGTGAAGAGGATGGGGGCTTCGTGGGGAGTAGAGGCAACAGGGGTCAAAGATCTTACACCCTCGGACCTGTGCTGCTGCAGAACCAGCATGTAGGCAAAAAGGGGGCTGTTACACCGCAGAAAAAGAAGACAAGGAAGAGTGCAGACGGAGTATCGAGGAAGACGGGAGTACCACTTCTGCTCGTGCCTCAGATTCCCTCATATAGGTAAGACGATCCGCTCTCACTCCGCCAAACGAGAAGGTATTAGAACTGAGAGTGTGGCTCAATCAGTGGCATTGCTTTTCAACAGGCTGAACAAGATTTGCACAGGTGTGTCGGTACAAAGGAAGAACCAGTTCATGCAGAGGCTTCATAATTACTGGCTGCTGAAACGGCATTCGCGGAACGGTGTTCCTCTGATCCGCCGGCTGCACTCGCACATTCAGGCTCAGAAGACTGACCAGGTTATTTTATTTTCAGGTTCTTAGTTTCACATCCAGCCATGCGTTGCAAAGATGTAGTAATGCGGCTGATGACTAGAGATGAGACGATTCCAGATTTTGATGGTACGATTATTACGATTGTTATGCGATAATTAAAATCACAAAAATGATATGGTTTCTTATATGATTCTGTTATTAAAAAAAACAACACAGGGCTATTGCTGAAAAATAATACCATCCATCCATCCATCCATTATCTTCCACTTTATCCTCCATTAGGGTCGCAGGGGGGTTCCCCCATGCCCATCCAGGGGAGAATGTTTTGGGTGCTGGGCAGATACACAGGACAGGACTATCTATCCAATCTATCGCTGCGCACACACACACGATATGGGGCATTTTTTTTCATTCATTCATTATCTCCCGCTTATCCTCTATTAGGGTTGCGGTGGGGTTCCCCATGCCCATCCAGGGGAGAACGTCTCGGGCGCTGGGCAGATAGACCCAGGACAGGGCGCCAATCCATCGCTGGGCACACACTCACTCACACAGACACACTCTATAGGGGGGAATTTTGAGAATTCAATTAACTTGTTCCATGTTTTTGGACTGTGGGAGGAAACCGGAGAACCCGGAGGAAACCCACACAGACACGGGGAGAACATGGAAACTCCACCCAGATGGGGATTCGAACCGGGAATCCCTAGCGCTGAGAGGCGAACGTGCTAACCACTAAGCCACCAGGCCGCATGGGGCAATTTGGAGAACTCAATTGACCTTGATCCATGTTTTTGGACTGTGGGAGGAAACCGGAGAACCCGGAGGAAACCCAAATGGACACGGGACGAACGTGGAAACTCCACCCAGATTGGGATTCGAACCGGGAATCCCTAGTGCTGAGAGGAGAACATGCTAAGCCACCGTGCCCAGATCCTGAATACTAATAAAAATATTAAATTCATTTGTACAAATCAAAGTAAAAAAAAAACACAATCTGTGTTTATTCTATCCATTTGAAAGAAAACTATATTTTCATGTAAAAACAAAGTTTTTTTTTTTTATTATTTATTTATTTACATTTATTTTTATTCCGTGCTGCATCTGGAACTTTGTTGGCGACCGACATAATACGTGTTTTTCTGATGATTGACGTTATAACGATTTGTTGAGGCGCTCTTCCGATTAATTGCAAATCCCATGAATCGTCTCATACCTACTGATGACCGTGGCGAACATTAAAAGACCATTTAAAGTTCCACAGTGGTGAGTTGCAGTCTGACGTCATGCTTGGGATCTTTTTAGAAGGAACCCGATGCCAAGGTGCAGGCGGTGAGGGAGGAGCTGAAGTACTGGCAGAAGCTGCGGCAGGACCTGGAGAAGGCGCGCCTCCTGATCGAACTCATCCGGAAGAGGGAGAGGCTCAAACGGGAACAGGTGCACATGCAAAACACCTGAACAAACGCTGCTCTGTGCTGCCGCTGAGACTCGTCCTCATGGGGATGGCCGCATAGCATCTGCTCAAAAAATAAAATAAATAGAGACCCCAAAAACATTGTGACGATAAAATGTTCTGCAAATGAAAAGGGTGAACAAATGTTTATATAAAACCTGAATAAGGAAACAACATGCTCCATAAACACACTGAATTAACAACAGGAATCTGATCTAAATGTTCTTTGGAATTGGAACAACTTCTACATTTAAATCAGATCGAGTGAGGGTTATAATTAAATGTATATTTAAACAGTATTAAGATTAGAACTCATTTGTTTGCTTTTACATTAAAACATTACTAGCTCGTAATCAGAAAATTACTCGTAAACAGAATTACAGTACCCTCCGTGTGAGTCTGGTGACCGCTAGAGGGCAGAGTTGGTTGAGATTGTACTTTAATTTGTTCTAGAGACTCAAATACATAAACCACATTTTATAGACAATAAATGTAGTGTTTAATACTGAAAACAGAACAAATATTATAAATATATATATATATATATATATAATACATATATAATAAAAATTATATATGCAGTATTTTATATTCTTTTATAAAATTTTAAATATATATATATATAGAGAGAGAGAGAGAGAGAGAGTGTAAATTAACATTTAAGATTTAATTATTTTTTAGATCTATTTTTGATCTAAATTAACATTTTGTCTCTGTTAAGCACATTAACACCTTTAATTACTTCTATTAGCTTTCTTTATTGCTTCCTTTCAGCAATCTTAATGCTAATTACAGAGCAATAAAAGCAAATGCTTGCAATTACACAACCTAATTAAAGCTCAATGTAATAATTATAGACCTTTGTGTTTGGAATAATACAGTTTGAGCTTCAGAATATTTCATATAAATCTAAATTTAAGATTAAATCTGTACATGTTAATACAGATTATTTAAAAAAAATCTGTACCTGGTAGTTAAGGGGTTCATTATTCTAAACATTGTATTTCATGGCTTAAAAAGATTTTGCAAAGGTTCAAAGTCCAGGTCTCAACCCAATTAAAATGCAGTGATGTAAAACACACACACACACTTTAGGGATCTAGGTGATACAAACTTCCTAATATTAATGAGTATTAATATTAATTGGGTCTTAACGCCTTTTTTCTTTTTAAAAACTAGATAAAACTGCAGCAGACGGCTTTGGAGCTGCAGCTGACGCCGGTCCTGGTGCTGCTCCGGTCCACACTTGAGCAACTGCAGGAGAAGGACACGTCCCGTATCTTTATCTCACCCGTCAACCTGTCTGAGGTAAGGACACAAATTTATGTTGATGTTTATAAGTCCATCATCAGGAGAGAACTGAAAGATCATGGTGTGCACGGCAGGTTGCAGGGTGAGGTGAGACTGTAAACCCAGACTGCTTTTTTTCTCCTGAAGGTTCCAGACTATTTGGAATTTGTTTCTGAACCCATGGATTTCTCCACCATGCGCGAGAAGCTGGAGGCACATAAGTACAACTCAGTGGCTGATCTGGAAACTGACTTTAACTTGATGGTGTCGAACTGTTTGAAGTACAACTCCAATGACACGGTGTTTCACAAAGCCGCCATGCAGCTTCAGGAGGTGGGGGGCGCAATTCTGCGGAGCGCTAAACGGCAGGCTGGTGCGACAGGCTTGGATCCGGCAACCGGCATGCATCTACCAGAGTCGGCCAACAAGTCCAGCCAGTCCTGTTGGGATGAGGGTGAGTGGACTAGGGATGAGATGATAAATCGTTTTTGCGAATAATCGTAATTGCGATTAAAGATGTCACAGTTCATTGATCGTAAGGACACTTCAACGTCGTCAAAATAACATTCATAAAAAATACATATTGAAGTTATCATATAATAATAATCATATAGTTTTGAAAAAATTTGGATAATAATTGTAACATCAGGGTGCCTCTCAGCGTTCGCTCAATGTTCGCCTCTCAGTGCTAGGGATTCCCGGTTCGAATCCCATTCTGAGTGGAGTTTCCATGCTCTCCCCGTGTCCGCGTGGGTTTCCTCCGGGTTCTCGGGTTTCCTCCCACAGTCCAAAAACATGGATCAAGGTCACTTGTGTTCTCCAAAATTGCCCCATACAGAGTGGCGTCCTGTCCTGGGTGTACCTGCCCAGCGCCCGAAACGTTCTCCCCTGGATAGGCATGGGGAAACCCCCCCCCCCCCACGACCCTAATATATGATAAAGCGGAATTGTAACATCAAGATCTGTAATTGTGTTATCCACAGAGGACACGCGGGACTGTGAAAGCTGAGTGAGACTTTAGTGAGTTTGGTGTCCATTTAAACGCATCACTCTTTATTTTCTTTTCTTCAGTGGACTTGTTGCTGGACCCTGGTAATCGATCACACCTCACTCCAGAGGAGCAGCTAAAGGAACTCCTGGATAAACTGGACCTGGTGACCTCCATGGGCACCAGCGGAGGCCGAACTAAACGCATGCGACTCCTGCGCCGGGAGATCAACGGCATCCGGCATAAGCTGAGCCAACAGCGGAGAACCTCCCCTCTGCTCAATGGCAGCATCAAGGGGGAGGAGACGGGGGAAGTGAAGGGACGGGAGGAGAAACTGAATTACACAGCCATTCCAGGTGTTCAAATATTTATTTTTTTGATGAGATATATTCTATTTATTTATTATGTATTGTAAAGGTTATACCTCTGTTTTTTTTCCCCCAGGTTCAAAAAAAGCCACATCTCAAAAAGCTCAGGAGCCAACGTGTCCGACCTCCTCTCCTTTACCAGGAGACGCCCCTCCAAACGCGCCCATCTTTTGCTTGGAGACAGGCGGGACGACCACCCACGGCCAGTTTAATAAACAGCAGGGAAGCAGGTGCAGAGGGAAAAAAGGCAAAGACCGCCGTTCTCGTGAGCCTCCGGGTCAAACGCTACCAGACAATGACAGCCGGCACCCACAGGGGGGACATGCTGTGGGTGGGTGTACACAGGATGATGCTTTTAATGGCGTTCCCTCTGCCGACACCTCCCCTGCTTCAGGCAAAATGGGGGTGGGTCGTCGCACGTCCATCCTGTTTAAAAAAGCAAAAAACGGAGTGCGGTCATCTAAATGCAAGAGCCTTTCTCTCCAGAACCGGGTCAAACCTGGCAACCCAGCAAATCTGTCTGAGCCGAGCTCACTGTGCACGGTACCCAACCAAAAGACGCTCTCTGCTTCATCCCATCATCTGCGCTCCAGAGGCCCCAGCTGTTACTCTGACAGCGAAGCAGACATCTTTAATGGACTTTGCAAAGAGAACGGTAAACATTTGTGCCTTTCACAGTAGCAGTCCAAAGTTTGGACACGCCCCCTTTTTTCTCCATGTGCTGTCCATGTTTTCAGTTCCACTTCCTGTAAAGATGGACTTTGTAGTTCCATAATTCCAGACTGTAGTCCATCTGTTTGTGTTCTACAGTACATACTGTGTACGTCCCCTTTACTCTGTTCTAATGGACAGAACCCCAATAGTACCCCCACAGAGCAAGGATTATTAGGTGGGTGCATTATTCCTATACCAGCAGTGTCCCCGAGGTGGAGAAATGAAACTCCAGCAGCACTGCTGCACTAAAACCCCCTCACCACATCAGTGTCACTGCAGAACTGACAATCAACAATCCACCACCCAAATTAGACCTGTTCTGTGATGCTCCTGACCAACAGAAAACCAACAGGTGACTAACAACAACAAAGAACACAGAAATCCATCTATCTATATGGTGATGGAGTAAATAGATGATGGAGCATAAAGGGGGCGTGTCCAAACTTTTGGTTGGTGCTGTATATAAGCAGTAGTTTAGTTTGATAGATGATCCTCCGTCTGCTCGGTCGCATAAATGTCACACTTTGTAAACACGGGTTTGTATTCCAGGCTTAACGAACGGTCTTAAAAAACAGAGGGATAGCTCACCGGAGTCTGAAGGTTCTCCCACACATTCAAACCTCAGGTCTGTAGAATTACTGTGATGAATTTCGCTGGTGAAAAAGGTTCTGAGACATTAAGGTCATTGCGTTGCTCTTCCATCAGCAGTTCGTCTCCCCCCAAACGAAGTCGTGGCAAACCAGCTTTAAGTAAAGTTCCCGTTCAAAAGGAGGAACTCCCTGAGCCTGACCCAGGTGCAAAATTTAAACCTCTTTAGAATGGAAGACCTGTATGGAGTATCTGTAAAATGGCGATTTGTAATTTTGTATGTTCTTCCAACGTATAGATGATTCCCAAAAGGACTACAGTCTGGAGCCCCTGAGCTTGGTTTGGGCTAAATGCAGAGGTTATCCTTCATATCCTGCAATGGTAAGGGTTATACCGAAATTATTATAGTTACAGGTGTATATGTGAATGAATGAAGAAAAGAAAACTATGAAAGTTTGAATCAAATATAAGAAAGTTTATTAATAATTATACAGTATGTAGTTACCATCTTCAGCCTTAAGGTGGCAATGAAGTAACTCATCTGTGAGTAAGACAACTGATCCTGATCAGAAACACTTGGCATTTCCGCAGATCGTAGATCCAAACATGCCCAGAGAGGGAATCCTTCACAACGGCATTCCGATTCCTGTGCCACCCAAAGAAGTGCTGAAGCTGGGGAAGAGCAGACAGATGGAAACCGACGAGCAGCTTTTCCTTGTGCTTTTCTTTGATACAAAGAGAACCTGGTGAGTGTTACGTCAATTACGCATTTAAATAAATGAATGTATAAAACGATAAAAATCGGCTTGGCTGAGCTGCTTGTCCAGCCGTAACATTAATGACCTCTAAGCGCTTTATATTCGCATCAATGCAAGATTTACATTATTTTCCTGATGATTTTTTTTTTATATATAAATTGCGTTCTGTAATTTGGCCACAAGATAGCGGTATTTAAGTGTTAATGAAACTGCAATCTTGCTACTTGATCATCATTCAACTTAAAAATCAGACTTTCTTACATCACAGAAGCGTTTATCAACAATTCTGAATTAAACCTTTTCTCTTTTTATTATAGTGTGTTTGTAACTGTTTTATAAAAGCAATAATATGATGGTAAATTGGGGCGGCACGGTGGCTTAGTGGTTAGCATGTTCTCCTCTCAGCACTAGGGATTTCCGGCTTCGAATCCCAATCTGGGTGGAGTTTCCATGTTCTCCCCGTGTCCGCGTGGGTTTCCTCCGGGTTCTCCAGTTTCCTCCCACAGTCCAAAAACATGGATCAAGGTCAATTGAGTTCTCCAAATTTCCCAGAAGATAATGAATGAATTGATAATGGTAAATTGTGTGTGTGTGTATGTATGTGTGTATGTATATATATATATATAATTTTTTTTTTTTTTTTTTTTTTTTTTTTTTAATTTATTGCCTCTATTAAAGTACTGTATTTTTACTGTACTGTTGCTGCTGGCTGCTAAATTTCCTTCAGGATGAATAAAGTATTCTATCTATCAATAAGGTACTCGCGGTTGTGTATTATTGTAAATAAATCACAGAAACGTGATGAAACAGCACTTCCCTTTGCATCAGTTCTAGTCACACCCCTTTTCTGCGATTCATTTACAATAATGCCGCCTTTTTGAGCCGTGTTGCTGTAATAACTGAAGGAAAGCTGATGAACAGAGGTCTGAAAGTTCTGCTGTATAAATTTCTTGTTTTTATATCTAACAGGCAGTGGCTTCCTCTGGGAAAGCTGCATCCCATGGGCAGCGACGACACTGTGGATAAACTTCGACTCATGGAGGGCAAGAAACCAAACGTGAGGAAGTCTGTGCACACGGCGTACGACCGAGCGATGACTCACCTCAGCCACGTGCGGGAAAATGTCAACTTCACCCCTCCCACCTTCATTTAAGGTTATGTGAACTGGATGGAAAGGGTAAGGGTGGGGGGGTGAGGAAGTAAAACATGATCAAGCTTTTAATGAAGGACTGAAAACAATGTGTCAACGTCCAGGATGTTTTAGGCTTATTTATATTAATGTATTTTATTTTGTGTCAACATGTTCATTGTTTACTTAACCCCCCTCCACACACACACTCACACACAAACACATACACACACATACACACCACTGAGAAATGAAGGTCACAGGGAGTTAGTTTGCATTTGAACTGCTGTCCGTTGATGGTATTTGATACAAATCCAGCTGGATGAGGTTTGATGCCATGCGCATGTGGTCAGACACACCTCATATCTGATCACTCACACACTACAGAGGGGCAATTTAGAGCAGCCAATTCACCTACAATCCATGTTGTTGGACTGTGGGAGGAAACCGGAGAACCCGGTGAAAACCCACCCAGATCAGGATTCGAACCTGGAGCCCCAGCGCTGAGAGGGGAATGTGTGAACTGGTGGCACTCTCTCAGACATAATTCGTATTCAATCTTCAAACACATCAAGCATTTGTTTGTTAAATCTCAGTAGCTTTCCTTGTTTTAATGTCACTCACATGAGTCCTAAGACTGTCATGTGACCTGCACAATGTTTTAACACACTGCCTGACCAAAAAGGTCATACACTAAAATTTCCTGTGACTTCCTTTATCCTTTAGCTTTGATTACGTCATGTGTTTCCTGTGACCTCGTCTCCTCAATCTTCTGCAATTTCACATTTATTTCTGTCTAAATTGTGTTAGATTTCCCTTAAGATTTTTTTTATTGAAACCACTGCAAAACGTCTTCTCCACCACTTCCCAACGATTCTTACTGGTCTTACTGATCAAAGGTCTGGACGATCCATGTGTAAAAATGTCTCATGCTCCCTGAACCCTTCTTTCACAATGAGCCTGAATTCTCAACTTTTTGGAATATGTCCGTGTCATCAGGTATAAAAAGGTCCGTTGATGGAATAACGTGGTGGTTTGGTATATTCAGGTCAGCTGACCTCATTCCCATGACCTCATAATGTTACTGAACCCAGACCTGAGCAACCGGAGTGACCCCAGGTCCGAGGTTCATCCAGGTGCTGACCTTTTGACCAGGCAGTGTACAAACTCCAACGACCTTAGAGTTTAGTGAACTCTCAGAACTGAAGTTGAAGTTTGAGTCTTTATGAAACACGTCAGCTTCATCAGCGCAACGTTAGAAAGTATATTTAGTGCTGGTGTTTTAGCACTTAGTTTTATTTACTTAGCGTTTTATTAAAGTCACACTATTTTTGTTACGACTTCCGTTTCTGGGGCTGAAATGTTTTGCCACGAACGAAAAGTATTAGCGGATATGTTGCTTTCTTGTTCCTGCGAGCTGTCCCGCCGTCTCCACGGTTCTCTCTCGCAGTATGTCCTCGGCTCCAGGCGGACCCTACCATTGTACATATTTCAGCATGTATGTAGAACGTGTGTAGATGTGTTTTTGAACTTGAAAAATGTAAATCGGCACCAAGAAAGATTTGTACATTTCATTTTAAATTATATTGTGTGGTTACAGATCATTTATTTAATAGTGATAACAGAACAATTTAACAATGCAGCGAACCTAGTGACACTGGTCCTTAGTTTGAGAGAGAAGATTAACGTAGTTCCATGGATTATGTGTACAACGAAACAGAACCTGCTTTTTTAATCCTGTAACAACTAGATTTCCATAAACTCTCTTAAATGAAGGGAAATAAAAGGTTTTGTTCCAAATGATTTTGACTTGTTTTTTTTCTCTCGTAATGTTGATTTTCCCTTGTTTTACTTCCAAACCACCAGCATTCAAAGTGCCAGTCAAATGTTAGTACACGCCCCCTTTTTGCGCCACTCATTATCTTTTTTTTTCAGTTCCACTTGGTGATGGTCCTGACCAATAGGGGACCAACAGAGAACTAACAAAAATCAAAACCACAGATGGACTACAGTCTGTAATTATAAAACTACAAAGTCCACTTATATGTGGAGGAAATAGACGATGAAGCAGGAAGGGACGTGTCCAAACTTCTTTTTATATCTTTATACATTATATCGTTATATCTTTACACATATTGTTTGGCATGTCATGGGAATGTTGAATAAGGTCTCGAGTGCTTTGTGTAAATCGATTGTGTACTCGGTGCTGAGGCAGATAATTACAACATCAGCATTTTATATTCCTTACTCAAGCAAAACTCATGTGGTTTGGGATGTAAATATACTCACATGCAATTATATACTTATATTAACAAAGTGCATTACTTAACAATAACGAGACAGATTAGTTTGTGGGGGGGGGGGTAAAAAGAGCAAATGAGAAGTCAATGTAAGAAATTTACAAAGTTTATTATCTCAATTGTGTTCTCATTAGAGCTTAAATCCAAAAGTATTTATAAATTACTTTAGGTGTTGCCCTCATTCCTCAATCAATAGTCATGAGCTACACTTAAGAACAGACAAAGCATATTTGTAATGTCATTACCTCTGACTGTGGTTATTGACTATCTACGCACAGTAACACAACTGCCCCAAGACATAACCTAACCCCAAATAAAAACAACACAAAGATCAACAAAAACATCTCTGAGACGACTTTACAGGATGGACTATGCTTAAGACCTACTTCAAATCATTTATCTACTTTCCCCTGAATATATTAATAAATATTAAATAAAAGGAGCTTGATCAACTCAACCAGTTTCAAATGCTATCTGATTGTAAGCAAATCCACATCAAATGGCTGCTGGTGTGCGACCACAGAGTGAGAAACCCGCGCTGCACTGAATCAAGTACTACAGTAAAACTGAAAGCGAGTCAGATTCAATTGATCAGATGATTCTGAATGAAACAGAATTACAGGCTGCTTACACAACATCTGTGTAAACTCAGCAATGGTTTGGGATCGTCGTACACACACACGCACACACACACACACGTTGGATTTTAATATAAAATCACATAGCTATAAGAAATCAGATTTGGGAAAATAAAAGCTTTGATTTATATCACTTACATTCGCAAAATACATTACATTCAATTTATCACATTCAGGATTTTTTGTTACTGGATAGATACTATATTAAACTAACAATTTCTATAAACATTTCTTTTTGTTTTAATAAGTGCCCTCTGGTTTCGAAAAATGTATTTATTACTTTTAACAGTATCGCAGTAAAATGTGTTTGTATGTTTATTTAAATTTGTGTATATACATGTGTGTGCATGTTATATATGCACACAAGGACATATACACAAATACATACATACATACACACATATACATGGATTAATTAACATAATATTTAGTAAGATCTGACTTTATAAAGCTTATATAAATAAAAGAAAGAATGAAACATGCTAAGCTTCTGTACATCTATTGTAATGTAGCACCAAAATCTTTAAAAGAGTACTGTATAAAGGGCATTTAGGTCTCAAGCTCAGGTCTGACTTAGCTTTTTGTACCAATCCACGTACAGACGTCAGGAACATAAACAGGAAAACATCAAGCAGTAAAGAAACCCCAGGAATCCCAATCACAGCCGTTAATTGATCTAAACTCAACAAGGTACTTGTGAATGTTGTGGTGTAGCAGGATGTAGGTCTCTGTGTTGTCGTGGAGATCAAACTGATCCATGTGAATCTGAAACAAAGAGAGTCAGATGGTGATGGGACAGAAAGTTTACCTGCAGAGACAAACTGAGCCTGATGCTTACCTCCTCTAGAGCTCTTAGATGGATTGGGAGTGGTTGAGTACTTTGGAGGATAGCGGATGAACAGTCGGTCCTCTTCCTTCTTCACCCACCGCAACAACTTAGTGATTGCATTAATGGCACAGGTCTTTGTTACCAAAGGACTGAAGCAAGTGTACAGCTCAAACTTACTGGTAACCTGTATTAAATAATAAGAGTTTAACAGTAAATATTATCAATATACTTAACTTTAGTATCTATCTAAATAAGTTAGATAGACAAATAACATATATAAACATATACATTTATACACACATAAATAAATGTGTATATATATCTACACAAACACATACATACACACATCCATACTTTCACACATACATACACACACACACACATACATACATACACATTCACACACACATACACACATACATACATACACATTCACACACACATACATACATTCACACATCCACACATACATGCATACATACATACATGCATACATTCATACATCCAAACATACATACATTCACACACACATACATACATACATACACACAAACATACATACATTCACACATAAATTCACAACATACATACATTCACACACACACACACACATACATACATACAAACATACATACATACATACAGACATTCACACATACATACATACATACATACATACATACATACATACATACATACATACATTCACACAAACATAAATACAAACATACAGTCAAGCATACACACGTACATTTACACATACATACATACATTCACACACACACACACACACAAATACATACACACACATAAATACATACATACATACATACATACAATGCATGTGTATGTGTGTGTGAATGTATGTATGTGTAAATACATTCACATGTATGTGTGTATGTATGTATGTATGTATGTATATGTGTGTGTAAATGTATGTATGTATGTGTATGTATGTATATATGTGTGTTTGTGTATGTGTGTATGAGTGCATGTATGTGAATGTATGTATGTATATGTGTGTGTAAATGTATGTATGTATGTATGTATGTATGCATAAATGAATGTATGTATGTGTGTGAATGTATGTATGTATGTATGTATGTATGTATGTATGTATGTATGAATGTATGTATGTATGTGTGTATGTATATATGTGTGTGTGTGTGTGTGTGTGTGTGTGAATGTATGTATGTGTATATGAATGTATGTATGTACGTATGTATGTGTGTGAATGTATGTATCTATGTATGTATGTATGCATGTGTGAATGTATGTGTGTGAATGTATGTATGCATGTATATGTGTGTGTGTGTGAATGTATGTATGTATGTGAATGTATGTATGTATATGTGTGTGTGAATGTATGTGTGAATGTATGTATGTATGTATGTATATATGTGTGTATGTACGTGTGTATGAGTGCATGTATATGTGTGTGTGAATGTATGTATGTATGTATGTATGTATGTATGTGTGTGTGAATGTATGTATGTATGTATGTATGTATGTATGTATGTATGTATGTAAATGGCTGTATCTATGAATGTATGTATGTATGTGTGTATGTATATATGTGTGTGTGTGTGTGAATGGATGTATGTGTATATGTATATGAATGTATGTATGTACGTATGTATGTGTGTAAATGTATGTATGTATGTGTGTGAATGTATATGTGTGTGAATGTATGTATGTATGTGTGTGAATGTGTGAATGTATGTATGCATGTATATGTGTATATGTGTGTGTGAATGTATGTATGTGTGTGTGAATGTATGTATATGTGTGTATGTATA
The DNA here is from genome assembly GCA_019802435.1 of Corydoras maculifer. Classification (NCBI taxonomy): domain Eukaryota; kingdom Metazoa; phylum Chordata; class Actinopteri; order Siluriformes; family Callichthyidae; genus Corydoras; species Corydoras maculifer. The sequence goes on along the minus strand of JAFMOD010000104.1, from coordinate 629,803 downwards.
TATGCATATATATATATATAAATATGTATGTATATGTGTGTAAGTATGTATGTGTGTGAATGTATGTATGTATGTAAGTATATATGTGTGTATGTATGTGTATGTATGCATGTATGTATGTATGTATGTATGTATGTATGTATGTATGTATGTATGTGTGTGTGAATGTATGTATGTGTATGTATGTATGTATGTATATGTTTGTGTGTGTATATGTGTGCATGTAGGTATGTGTACGTATATGTATGCATTTATGTACGTATGTATATACATACACACATATACATACATACACCGATATACATACTTACATATATATATATATATATATATACATGCATACAAACATATACATACGCAGCTCAGTGTTTAGGGTGTTGGGCTATCAATCTGATCAAATCCCAGGTCCACTAAAGTTACTAATGTGTAAGTATGTATAAGTATATGTGTGTATGTATGTATGTATATGTGTGTATGTATGTATGTATATACACATATATAAACACACACATACATACATACATACACACACACACTCACGAGTAAACCAAACAACAACACTAAACTTCACTGTAACACTACAGTTTATGCTAATACACTGCCTCAGGTCTTCAGGGTCGTACCCAGGCCAGCAGGGTCTCCCGCTCCGCCACATGGTAAATGAGTTTGAGAGGTCGTGATGCATTGTGGATGCGGCCGTGCAGGTCTCTGTAAAGGTCCAGCAGTCGCATCTTCTCCTCCTCTGTGTTGTAAGGAGCCTCCATCTCTGGACTGTACATCACATGCAAAGAAACAAAGTTAACTGGCCTGCAGGTTTTAGTTCCTCCAAATCAGGATTACACCATCATCATCATCATCATCATCGTCATTGTCACCTCACAACAGCAAACTTTCTTAATGAGTAATGTCTGGTCACATACCATAGCTAACTTTGTTTCCTCAGGAAGTCATGTGCACTTTATAACAAATCAAAAAGTGTCATGTGACCACAGATCACATACTGAGTAAAAATGGCACAATCAAGTGGAATTTAAAGATCAGTTCAATAAATGTTTCCTAACCTTAGAAACATAAAATAGCTGAAACATGATTAAAGATAATAGCCATGCCAAAGTCAGGAGAGTATTATTGTTAGGTCTCGTGATTTCACCACAGCACGCTGCCAAAACCACCGAACAGGATTTGGGTTTTTTTTTTTTTGCTGAAAACAGCAAGATGAACAACTCAACAGTGTACTGTATTATATTTGTTGTACAAGTTTTTGTGCATACACTTTTTATGATGAACACTTTGGCAAATAGAGCGTAAAGATATAAAAAGGACTGATTACTGATATAAGATGAATGAGGCATGAATGTGTGTGTATATGATTGAGCTTGAGCTTTAATGTGCCTCTATAATGAAATGCATAAAGGTGTGTATGTACACACACACATGCGTATAAATATATATATATAAACATATATATGTTCATTCATTCATTATCTTCCGCTTTATCCTATATTAGGGTTGCGGGGTCCCCCTGCCCAGAGCCCAACGTTTCGGGCTCTGGGCAGATACACCCAGGACAGGGCGCCAATCTATCGCTGGGCACACACTCACTCACACAGACACGCACACATACACACTCTACATGGGGCAATTTGGAGAACCCGGAGGAAACCATGCAGACACGGGAAGAACATGGAAACTCCACCCAGATGGGGATTCCAACCGGGAATCCCTAGTGCTGAGAGCCGAACATGATAACCACTAAGCCACCGTGCCGCCCTAAATATATATATATTACATATTTAGGTATTACATTTAGATTAAACTGCTCATATATATATATATATATATATATATATATATATATATATATATATATATATATATATATATATATATATATATATATATATATATATATACATATATATACATATACATATATTTATATATATATATACTAAAACTAATATATATATATATATATATATTTCATTCATTCATTATCTCCCGCTTATCCTCTCTTAGGGTCGCGGTGGGGTTCCCCATGCCCATCCAGGGGAGAACGTCTCGGGCGCTGGGCAGATAGACCCAGGACAGGGCGCCAATCCATCACTGGGCACACACTCACTCACACAAACACACTCTATATGGGGCAATTTTGAGAATTCAATTGACTTGATCCATGTTTTTGGACTGTGGGAGGAAACCGGAGAACCCGGAGGAAACCCACGCAGACACAGGGAGAACATGGAAACTCCACCCAGATGGGGATTCGAACCGGGAATCCCTAGTGCTGAGAGGCGAACATGCTAACCACTAAGCCACCGTGCCGCCTATATATATATATATATATATATATATATATACACACAAACACACACAGAAGCACATGCATATTCTCTCACACACACAGAGATGATTGTACCTGGTGAACTGTGTTAGCTGGCGGTGGTTGTCTGGAACGTCAAATGGTTTGTACATAAAGTGCCGCAGATCAGACACGCCCACTTGGCTGACGCTGTAGAACTGAGCTTTTGCGATCACACTCAGCGCATTCTGAGCCTTCATAGACTCCTCGATCTTCCTTTTGCACTCAGCCACCGAATAAAAAGCCTCCTTGTCGGTGGAGAGCAGCAACAGGCAGACTGTGCACTGTGGTGGATCCAGGTACGAGATGTAGGCATAAAAATAACAGTCAGGGTTAAAGCTGGGGAGGCAAATGGGTGTCCAGATCTCCCCTGCCTGGAATGCTGAGGAGGCCCCAATGAGGTTAAGTAACAGATGAAGGTCGGCAGGGTCCAGTTTGGCATCCTCGATCACCATCCTCTCCTGGACTATAGTGAGCAGCTGGTTCTTAGCGATGAGGATGGAGAAGACCAGGTTGGAGGTGATGGCTTTCTGCAGTATTTGGCTCATAGAGTCCCTGAAGGACGAGGCCGTGGGCAGACAGTGCACCGCCGACAGCAGGAAACTGGGGTCCGAGTCAACCAGATTTAACAAGCCATCCAGTATCTTCTCGGAGCCGGCGAGCAGCCGCCTTAAGTCGTAGTTCTTCTTGTGCTCGAAGATGCGGGTGATGCTGGCCTGCGTGAGCATGCTCACGATCTGGTTGTAGACGTAAAGCAGCTCGCTGCGCAGCTGCTGCTCGGACTGCCGGCTGTTCGAGACGGACACCAGCACCAGAGGTCCCCGCTGCATGAACACTACTGTATGCTCATCTGCAGGACGAGAGTAGAGCAGAGTAGGATAAGAGAACGAGAACCCCCCCCCCCAATATTGAACAGAATGTACAGGACATACCTGAATAAACAGAACGAATGATGTTGTCTCCGCTCTGAATGAAGGACACTAAAGCCATCATGACCCCCATGGTGGAGGACAGGGCTTCCTCGCTGCCGTATCGGGAGTAGATGGGCTTCCCCGCCTCACTCAAAACAAACACATGCTTCCGGTGCTGCCGCCAACTCTCTGCCGTCACGTCCTCGTCGCGCTGAGGGGACGCCACGGGAGGAGGTTCTGTAAGAGGTAACGATGCCCCCTTCGGATCCGTGTCCTGCTCGTCCAGTTTTTCTTGGGCCAACATGGCCACGACATACTCACCCGAGGCCTCAGTGCCCTCGGATGCTTTACCAGAGTCAGTTTCCAAAATGTCAGCATGATCGGATTTGTCTAATGCAAAAGAGTCCTCATGCTGCTCATCGCCAGGAGGAATTCTGAGGTTGGCAAGGTCGTCTGAGGTAGTGTCGGTCGGGGGCGTGTCCGTACGTCCTCCGGGGCAACGGAGAGCCCCATCGTCTTCTCCCTCTAAACACGCGTCCTCTTTGATGTGGTCAGTGTGGTTTTCAGAAGGGGTCACATTTGGCCCCTTCTGATTGGACGACGTGGAGATGGGTGTGTCTGTCGAATCCATTTTACATGAACGGACGTGCAATTAATTAAACGTCATCGAACATACCAGACTCTGAGAAAGAAACAGGACGTAATCAAGATATCAACACTCACTGATGATCTAATTAATTAATAACTACTGATGGACAGAACCTTTATTTCTGTTGGACTAACGGGCTGCATTATTTCTGGGTGAAATAGTGTTACCATGGAGACCATTCACCATGTTTAAGTTTAAGGAATTTTACAAAATTGAATGACTAAATAGGGCGACACGGTGGCTTAGTGGTTAGCATGTTCTCCTCTCAGCGCTAGGGATTCCCGGTTCGAATCCCAATCTGGGTGGAGTTTCCATGTTCTCCCCGTGTCTGTGTGGGTTTCCTCCGGGTTCTCCGGTTTCCTCCCACAGTTCAAAAACATGGATCAAGTCAATTGAGTTCTCCAAATTGCCCCATATAGAGTGTGTGTGTGTGTGTCACTGAGGTGTTTAAATGAAACTCCAGCAGCACTGCTGCACTAAAACCCCCTCACCACATCAGTGTCACTGCAAAACTGACAATAAACAATCCACCACCCAAATGAGACCTGTTCTGTGATGGAGAACCAAAAGGGGACTAACAACAACAAAGAAAGGGGACTAACAAAAAAAAAAGGAATCCCTAGCACTGAGAGGAGAACATGCTAACCACTAAGCCCCCGTGCCGCCCATTTATAACAATCGATTCTCTTTATTTTATTAGAAAATTCTTTAAGGAATTTGGTAAGTTCTCCAGCTTTTAAAGTGAAACTTGGCGACAGAAGAAATAAAATGAAAGTAAACTGAACTCGGTTCTTACCTTCAGCGACATTTCACCTAAAATCAGACCGAACCCGAACAGATCAGACTGCAGACCAGAGATCAGATAGCAGCTAAGAGATCAGACTGCAGACCAGAGATCAGACTGCAGATCAGAGATCAGACAGCAGACCAGAGATCAGACTGCAGACCAGAGATCAGACAGCAGCTTAGAGATCAGACTGCAGACCAGAGATCAGACAGCAGACCAGAGATCAGACTGCAGATCAGAGATCAGACTGCAGACCAGACTGCAGAGCAGAGATCAGACAGCAGATCAGAGATCAGACTGCAGACCAGACTGCAGAGCAGAGATCAGACAGCAGATCAGAGATCAGACTGCAGACCAGAGATCAGACAGCAGATCAGAGATCAGACTGCAGACCAGAGATCAGACAGCAGATCAGAGATCAGACTGCAGATGAGAGATTAGACAGCAGCTTAGAGATCAGACTGCAGACCAGAGATCAGACAGCAGCTTAGAGATCAGACTGCAGATGGCGATCAGATGAGTGAGATGGTATTTATCAGATCTGTTGTTTCGGCTCTAACAAGCAGCGCGTCATCGGCTTTGTGACGTCACAACCCCCGGTCCTCCCGGAGCCGTGTGGAGACTGATAAATCAGTCCATGTCTCACAGAACCGAACCGATGCTCCGCAGCTGTGCGGCACTCAGCGGCTCCTCACAGAAAACCGACATGACACCCCGCTGCCCACTTCCGGATCAGCAAAGGCAAAATAAGAGCATGATTTGGATTAAAAGTCTTTCCCCGGTTTGTAAATTACATTCCTCCTTTTTAAAACACCACTATTAACTATATATATATATATATATATATATATATATATATATATGTATATATTATAAATATAATGCAAATATACAGTAAGGACTTTTATACATAACATTTTCAGTGCATTAAAACGCCTGGTAGTAAACAGACAGAGTTTTATATTTAATATTAAATATAACGTGCACAAGGTTTAGTTTTCACACACATACTGAACTTAACGTTGGGTTAGTGGCTTAAAACTAAACCCTAATATTTGTTAAATGTATGCAGACAGATAAAAAAAGGCCAGGAGACTTTAAGAGGGGTGTGGAAGCTCGGTGGTTAGCAAGATAGTCGCTAGGGGGCGACGGAGAGGCTATTGATTTTACTGTCCCTCCCATGATCGACACAGGTCACATCTCATCTTAATGAGTATCTTCTGTTCAATTCTCTGCTGGAGTCGTGGGAGGTTCCCCATGATCATCCAGGGGAGAATGTATCAGGTGCTGGGCAAATACAATTTCCAGGTGGACACACACACACTCACACAGGAGAAATTTAGACAGGGCAACTATAAAGCACCCAATTCATCTTAAATTATGCTTTTGGACTGGGGAGGAAACCCACACATACACAGGGAGAACATGTAAACTCCATTCAGATCAGGATTCAAACCTGGATGCCCAGAGTTAAGAAGAACTTTTATTCAGGTGATGTGAAAGTTGTTTTATTTGGTGTCTTTCTTTTTTTATCAGTTAAATAAAGATTTGTTTAAGAAATAAAAAACACCAAGAAGACAATACAGCACATTAATGTTTACACCTTTTGCAGGAAACGCCATCACAAGCCCGGGCCGAGGAGAGGTGAGTAAATGAATAAAATATAGTAACAAACTTCAGCTTTTAAAATGAATTCCAGTCCAATCACCACATTTTAAACAGAGATTAAACAAACTGCTTACAAACAAACTCCAGATGACTTCAGAACTGAAGCTCATTTGTTTCAAAAGTGGAATATAATAATAAAGCGCCGTAATCAGGAGTTTGAAATGAGAATAATGCCCCAACCAATAACCCCTGCTCTGTGGTGGTACTATTGGGGTTCTGATCATTAGAACAGAGTAAAGGGGACGTACACAGTATGTACTGCAGAACACAAAGTTGGAATACAGTCTGGAATTGTAGAACTACAAAGTCCATCTTTACGCTAAATGGTGCAGAGATAAACAATGAAGAACATAGAGAAAGATAAATGGACTGTGCCATCATGTTTATTTCAGTATTTGGTAGAGTAGTGATGTTTAACTAAACTGGAAAAAGCAGGCTGGAAAAAATAAACGGAAAAGAATACAGCGGACATGATGAGAGGCAGCGGTTCGTCAAATCAGTTGGATGTGAATGCAAAAGGTTCTTGTGTCTTCTGTAATTTTCCACAGTCGTTAATCAACTGCTGTCTGAAGAAGCGTCTCTGTGCAGTGCGTTTTTTTTCAAACTGTCGAGGTATTCCTGTTGAGAAGCAGCCAGAACTGAGGCCAAGATATTATCATCCTCCCAGTCAGTCAGACCTGTGAATGTGGTCATCAGAAGATCAATACATGATTGGTTGAGGTATGTTATAAAACGAGTCGCTCCTTAAATCAGATTGGCTGAGCTTTTTGTCCAGCCGTGACATTATTGATGATAACACACACCTCTGAAGGCTTTCAGTTCATATCAATGAGGAATATTCACATTTAGTCATTTAGCAGATGCTTTTTACAAATGAGTAACACCACAAGTCAGTAGTTCAGAAGGAACCAGTTACACTGTATTACAATCAAACCTGATAATTATTAAATCCGCCTTTTCTTTTTGTATATACAATGAATTACTTAAATCACGCACCATGAATGAAAATACAGATCAATAGAAACAGCGAGCCGATTCCTGATGAGCACTTAACTGGGGCGTGGTAGCTCAGTGGTTCGGGTGTTGGGCTATCAATCTGAAGGTTGGGGGTTCAAATCCAATCCAATGTTCACTGAAGTTACCAGTGTGGGTCCTTGAGCAAGAACCTTAACCCTCATTGCTCCAGGGATGTTGTGATTAACCCTGTGCTCACCTTGTAAGTTGCTATGGATCAAAGTGTCTGCTAAATGACCAAATGTAATATAAATGTAACTGTGTTCTGTAATTTAGCCACCAGATGGCATTTATTGATTGCCGAGTAACAGGATACCGGTTTCTCCACTTTAAAAAACGGACTAGATTACATCTCAGAACAGCAGTTTAATAATAATTATTTTTCTAATTAATGCATTTATTAATCTAACCTTATTTTCTACTACAGTGTATTTGTAATTGTTTTATAAAAGATAGGTCACCCAAGGTTTTGTATTATTGTGAATAAATAAAGAGGTGAGTGTTTTATTTGAAATGTTTACATTTAAATATCATTTTTGCTAACTTACTAAGCAATATTTAGTTAGAGGGACATTTCGCTTGAGACCCGAATGCCTTAAATGGCTCTGCTAACACCTCTTCCCTGTGATTTATTAACAATATTGGACAACCGCTCAAACCTTATTGCTTTAATGTAATGTACAGTTAATGTAAATGTTATTGATAGCTTCCTTACCGAAGGCAGTAGGGGACATTTCCTGCATTAAAGTTTGATATTGTGTTGGATAAAGGGACACCAAGGAAGACGGAGAGGATCGGTCCTGTGCGACGGACGTCTGGCTGCTGGGACCTGGAGCCGGAATAAATGGATCAACAGAAGTTCGTAAAGTACGAAAATGTAGGAAATGTTATTATACAAAAGCTGGCAGACCTGGAGCACATGGTGATGGGGGTTTGGGGAACAGCATGGCACCTGCAGGGGATGGGGGTTTGGTTGGGGCCTCAAGGGGGTTATGTGCTGCTCCCGGGTGTTCTGGAGAAGCACCTAAGCTCCGTTGACGTGGGGAACGGCAGCTCCACTCCTCCAGACCACTAGACGTGGCGGCGGTTGCAGAACTGCAGGTGGCGGTGGCTTTACGCGGCTTCAAAAGAGATGTTCGTTTTATTGACATATTAAATCACCAGATGTGAAGACAACAAATAATACATTTGTAGCCTCATACCTGTCTCACTTGTTTTTCTTGGTCCTTAAGCCACTGTAGATAAGACTCGCGGGCCACCTGCTCCTCTATTGCCTCATTGGTGGCTTCCCAATCAGTGGCCTTCTTTTTGTCTTCCAGCATTTGCTGTTCGATCCAAGAATCTTCTGAGGTTTTGACGGCACTCTTCATTAAAGTCTGATCTGCATACTAATTAATAAAAAAGATACAGAATCAATCAAATGTCTATTTCCTTCACTTACCTTATAGATGGACAATTACAATTCCAGACTGTAGTCCATCTGTGTTCTTTGTTGTTGTTAGTCCCCTGTTGGTTCTCTGTTGGTCAGGAGCATCACAGAACAGGTCTAATTTGGGTGGTGGATTGTTTATTGTCAGTTCTGCAGTGACACTGATGTGGTGAGGGGGTGTTAGTGCAGCAGTGCTGCTGGAGTTTCATTTAAACACCTCAGTGACACTTCTGGGATAGGAATAATGCACCCACCAAATAACCCATGCTCTGTGGTGGTACTATTGGGGTTCTGAGCATTAGAACAGAGTAAAGGGGACATACACAGTTTGTACTGTAGAACACAAACAGAACGACTACAGTCTGGAATTGGAGAACTACAAAGTTCATCTTTACAGAAAGTGGAACTGAGAACATGGACAATAAATGGAGCAAAAAGGAGGTGACACTCTGTGTTAAAATGATTAAGCTTTACAAAATTCCAATTGATATTCAGTTTGTATTCAAGTTATTAAGTCTCTCACTCCAGGTTTGAAGGAAGGAAGCCCCAGTCCGACTCCCACCGTGGCTTTATTGGGGTTCACCAGCGAGTTGTAGTGAATGTTCCGGTGATAGCTGACCCGTATGGGCTCGTCGTTGTTCTGATAAATGCCATGGAATGTGTTGATTGGTTCTGAAAGTAAAACAATTCCTTGCTCATAATGCAATATGGATCACTGTCAGACATTCATCAGGCACATTAAAGACGAGGTACTGACCTATGCTATACTGATAAACCTCCACCGGCCGGTTGTACATTTCAGCCATGGCCTGCATCTCTATGTGGTTCCCATGAACATTGCTCTTTCGTTTTCGATTAATGTACGTGGTGAAGTCCTCGGTAATGTAATTAGAGAAATAATCTGCATTTTTTACCTGAAACAAAAACACAGACGTCACGGTTTGATGTTAAGGGAGGGTGGAACCGTCAACCTGTAGCAAAAATTTTGCATGGTGCATTTATACATTCCTTTCACCGTCCAGCATGTCATAATAGACCACTGAGGTCAAGTCAATGGTTCATAGGGCTTTAAAGAAATAAATACTCATTCACAACCCAATACATTTTCTTCTGTATATTGCTTGATCTTCTGAAGTCACTTAAATATCATGCTACTCCACATCTATAGGACATTAGACAGCTACACCCAGCTGTTCCACTTTGTGGTTCGGCTTTTTATTGCAACAACCACAAAAGTATCAAAAGTTAAATGTTACTGTACAATTCAATTCAAATCGCAGATCCACTGAAGTGACGGTTGGACGCGGACTTTATTGATCTATTGGAGATTAGTGTGAATATTTTTGACCGTCAACCTGTTTTGGTCATCTTTCATAAATCTTAATTTATTTCTTGACTAAATGTACATTTGAATGTATAGTGTTTCAAAGCAGTTGGTACTCTACTCCATCTCTCTTTAATATAAAAACCTGTCCAATTAAGACGAATAAAAGAATTATGTTCTAAACAGAGCTATGGAGACAGAATGAGAAGCGTTCTGTGGTATTCCGACTTGGACATGACTCAGCCATTAGCAGTAGATTATTTCCTTTAATGTAACTAAAAACAGCAAGTTACTTAAAGATAAGTGATAGTAAAGAGCTGTAGAGTGGAAATGGCTCTAAATGAATGGAGCAGGTTACTGCATTCTGATGATGTTTTAAAACACAGGTCACTCTATTTCTTCAGGAGTTTTAGGAACAAAGGTAAATCGATATTCCATGTGCGCTGGATAAAGTGATGATCTCACAAGAATTAAAAATGAATGATGCAATTTTGTGACCACTCACCAAATAATCCATACAGTGCCTCCGTACTACGTCATGCATGTCCTGATCGCCGTATACCTGATCAGCTAAAAAGTTCATAAGAAAGAAGTGGAATGACATTTAAGGCAAAAATTGGTGTGTCTGTGAAAAAATGTAAGACAGCAGAACAAGAGAAAAGGGTAGGTACCAACTGCTCTGAAGAGACAGGCTCCATCCTCCTTCATCTTTTTAATGACGAATCCTTTCTTGTCTTTCAAGGAATTCTCAAATCTTTGCTCTTGCTATAAGAGGTGAAAAACTGAACAAGGTAAGCCTACAATGCAAGTGTTTTAGCCGTTTGTCAAAACTTAACCTGTAACCACTGACTGACTGAGTCGGAAATTAAAAACTACTAAAAACACTTAGAAACTACAAAGACATTACGATGTCAAGTTAATTCACCTAGAGTTGCAGTCGAGAATTATGATTCATAGCAACAATACACAAAGGTGATTCGGTAATATTTGCACAATGTACACCTCTACACTTAGAGGTCCAACGTCCAGCAGTTTAGCTATTAGTTAAGGTATTATTTGAATAACTAGCCTTTTCTTGGCCCGACTTTGCCTGTGCTTGTGATGAATTTTTTTACAAATTGTGTAAATGTTACTTTACATGTATATGGTCAGACTGCATTGTTGAAATAGCAACATGCCAAAATCAGACAGCATAAGGCTCTTAAAAGAAACAGCAGGGGACACAGAAATTGTTTTTAGCACATGACACCCAAAACACACCCATGAATACCGCTGTCACAATAGCAAAGGCACAGTGACACAGCCTAAATCAAATTGCGGCTTGCTAAAGATCACTCTTTAGAATATTGCCGCTTGCAATAATTCTTTGTGGTTGTAAAGAGTAAATAATCCTTCGCAGTGTCCCAAAGTCTAAGTATGTCAAATGTCATTGTAATCAAAACAATGTGTGGATTTGTATAGGGAACACACACTTTCAATTTATCAATCTATCTATATATCGGTGACTTAAACACAAATATATCCAAATACAGCACTTCAAGTCATGCACTTCTTACTCACAACATACATTTATGTGCATGAACCCTAATAAAAGGTCAACTTCTGCTATTTTGTGTGGGTTAAATCTCATAAAGTATTTAAATGTAATGACTAATAACATATTAATAACAGTTTCCATATTGTATATAATAGTAACTGTTGTTGTAGTAACTAACACAGGAACACCATCTGCCTGGAGGTGGACATATTTGTATAATGAGCAGTTCAGATCGGTTTTAACGAACTTACCAGACCCTTCCTACACTGTGTGGTTTATGTTATTACCACCTGATTTAAACGAATGAATGACAATTATGTGTGAATAAATTGGATCTTCTTAATAAAACAGAGTTCATTTGACACAGATGTAATTAAACTGTCTAACACCCTGCCTGTCGGGCGGCACGGTGACTTAGTGGTTAGCACGTTTGCCTCTCAGCACTAGGGATTCCGAGTTCGAATCCAAATCTGGGTGGAGTTTCCATATTCTCCCCGTGTCTGCGTCGGTTTCCTCCCACATTCCAAAAAACCATGGACTAAGGTCAATGGAATTCTCCAAATTGCCCCACATTTGTGTGAGTGAGTGTGTGTCCTGTGATAGATTGGCGTCCTGTCCTGGGTGTATCTGCCCAGCGCCCGAAATGTTCTCCCCCGAATGGGCATGGGGAACCCCCCCCCCCCGCGACCCTGTTATAGGATAAAGCGGAAGATAATGGATGGATGGATGGAATACCCTGCCTGTCAGTGCACGGCTCTTGTTACCTGTTCTGCGGTGTCAGGGTCCTCTGATAGCAGTCTGATGGCGTTTTCGTATTCGTCCTCACTGTTGTTCCCCTCGGCTCCCTCCTCGTTTTCCCCGACAGGACCACCTCCTCCACCTCCAGCAGGCATCCCGCCGGCTCCCGCCGCCTGTCGTCGCCGCTTATTGAGCCCCGGTCCCGTGCAGAGGCTTCCCACCGCCGGGCCGCCCGGCAGCTCGGCTCGGCCTCCGACCGCCGACGGGACGCCGTCACACGGACCGTGCGAGGCGGCTGGAGCGACGGGCTGCGGGGAGGCCTGCTGTGAGCGAGAACCGGTCTCGATACGCCGGTCATCTCTGGATGTGTGCGGAGCGGCCTGGTACGACCAGGGCGGAGGGGAGGCCCTGGTCCTGGAGCCCGGGCGCGGGTGCGAGTCGGGGCCGCTCCGCCGGTCCGAATCCTCGGAGTGTTCGGTTCCAGTCCCCGCGGAGGTCGGCGGCTTCTTCGGGAGAATGGTCATCGCGAACGAGCGCAGAGCCGCACAGCTAGCTGCCGACTAACCTCCGACAGATTGGGACGCGGAACAGACTCTGAACGCCGAGCGCTTGGTTCTCTCGGCTGAATTGAAGGTTCGGCGGCAGCGACGCGACCATTAAACCCGAAACCTGCCGCTTTAAAGTCGCTGTTATAACCGCAAAGAAACCCAATTTCGAACAAACGTCAACAAACGAGGAAGATGACATCACTTCCTGTCCGCGTGCGCGCTTCCTCATGTAAACTTTGTCTGGGTTCTCTAGGCTAAACGTACACGAGCTGCTAACAACATAATGTTAATAATCATTAAATAAAATATTTTAATATTAATATAACATAACAAAAAGTTATTATGAACAAAAGTCATAAAGTACCACTTTGTCATTATTGACGTATTATAATATGTATGTACATACAGGGGGGGGGGGGGGGGGGGGGGGGGGGGGGGGGGGGGGGGGGGGGGGGGGGGGGGGGGGGGGGGGGGGGGGGGGGGGGGGGGGGGGGGGGGGGGGGGGGGATATATATATATATATATATATATATATATATATATATATATATATATATATATATATATATATATATATATATATATATAACACACACAAATATACAGTTTCTTGCCCCATTGTCCGTTCCCTTCACTTAGCATATCTGACTTCGTAGTTCTACAATTACAGACTGTTGTCCATCTGTGTTCTTTGTGGTTGTTAGTCCCCTGTTGGTTCTCTGTTGGTCAGGATCATCACAGAACAGGTATAATTTGGGTGGTGGATTGTTTGGATTAATTGTTTAGTGCTGCAGTTTCATTTAAACACCTCAGTGACACTGCTGTGATAGGAATAATACACCAACCACTTCACAGAAAGTGTTTGGTTTTTTTGTCACAGGATTAAGACTTTGAATTACAAATCCCACTGTATTATAAAATGTAAACAACCACCATAATAAATTATTGTTGCTTGTGTGGCAACTCCTTATTGATTTAGATAAATGACTATACATTATTTGATATATACATTAATCCATTTATTAAAACATTTTTTAACACATTATTATTAATAATTAAAACAAAGTTGCAAATAATTACATTGAACTATATTTTATATTAATTTTATTTGTAGTGGGATCAGATCACAATTGTGGTACAGTGTATGCATTATAAAAAAATGAAAGTGACATTTAAAAAAAAACAAATCCATGGAAATCAAAAAATTATTCAATTTTTTATTAAAAATCACATAAATGTAAGGTAAATTTTATGTAAATGAAACAATAAATCCACAAAATGCATGCAGCCTTATTATGTTTTATTGAGTATTAGAAACAGATAAACCCATTTACAATTTGTTGGACTGAATTGCAAATCCACTGAATAATCAAACACACTATATCATCAACATTTCGTGACACACTTCTCAATCAATGAAATTAGATTAGAATTAGATTGGGAAAGACCCTTTTGCGTTCCAGCATGAGTGTGCTTTAGTGCCTAAAGAAAGATCCAGAAAGGCATGACTGATTCAGTTTGGTTTGACAGAATTTCACTGGCTTGCACAGATCCCTGACCTCAACCCCATCAGACACCTTTGGAGTGATCTAGTTCAGTAGCAGCTTAGCTATTTTTTGACAGTCTTTCAGAGTTCCCCATGCCCATCCAGAGGACAACATTTCTGGTGCTGGGCAAATACACCCAGGACAGGGCACACACTTACTCAAACACACACGAACACAGTATATAGGGGCAATATAGAGCAGCCAAATTACCTTCCATGTTTTTGCACTATGGGAAGAACCCGGAAAAACTGATGAAAACTTACTCAGACATGATGAGAACATGAGAACAACGCTTCCCTGATCAGGATTTGAACCTATATCCCCAGTGAGAGTCGAATGTGCCAACCACCAAGTCACTGTGAGACACTGTGCTGCCCGTCATAAAATCAAAATTCGAAACAATCCATAGAATGTTTTTAAAAAATTTTTTTTTTAAATACCAGTACCAGCACTTGTGTAGTTTTCTGATGCTGAAACCCTCTTACTTAAAGCCCTCACTGTGATCTGTCTGGTTCCATTTTGGTCTCACCGTTTTGCTTATCGCTGGATTTCTGAGAGAGGCGTGAGGACATGGTGGCTGCCTGTGCCACCGCTCTGAAGCTACGCTTACGCTTCTGGACATTTTGCTCTGGGTGGAAGATGATCACATAGACTTTAGGGATGTACAGCATGCCCAAGGATACAGTGGCACTCAGACTCATAGAGACAGTCAGTGTAGTTGTCTGGATAAACATCTGGGTCAGGAGAGAAGAGATTAAGAGGCACTGTGTCAGAACTACCGTCTGGATACACATTACACAACATTACCAAGCTTGAATATCATGTTTCATTTCATGTTCATATATATCTTTATGTGGTCTTATGTATTATTGAAGCTGCTAACCAGCTATAGGGCCACACTGAACACCATGTTTTCCGAAAACATTCATGTATTATTATTCTTGTAAATAGTTTTGAACAGTTTTATCTTATAGTCTGCTTTGTATTTATAAGTTGTTTACTTGAGCCGTAGCCATTTCCCTACTTGATGTCTTAACTTTAGGGTATTTTTCTTTACCTCACTACCTTTAATCAGGCTTACCTCCGGATTTAAATAAGCTTCGCTGCTTTATGTGCCCATAAAAAAGAGTTACGACAAGTGAGGGAGTTACTTAAACAGCACGTGAAATTTATGAGAACATTCAACTGGTCAGTACAACAGAATCCTTACAAAAAAAGTGAATTAGCCATAAAAGAAGCTGTCACCTGGTAAACTAACAGCTGAAGTTTAGGCTACAATATACAGCCTGTGTAAAAGTGTAGACACAGCTGCTTAAACTGGGGTGTTAGAAAAGCTCCTGTAGGTGTAAAGTGTAGGTGTCTCAATGTTTTGGCTATAAATTGTAGACAGACAGACAGAAAAACTAGCTAGCCAGACAGAAATATATAATATATATATATATATATATATATATATATATATATATATATATATATATATATATATATATATATATATATATATATATATATATATATATATATATATATATATATGACTGCACGTACTTTCAACCCTTGTTTATTTATTCCTGAGCTAATACTGATCAGAAGTCAGCTCTAATGTGTTTTCCATCATGACACTGTCAGTTTTTGTTGCCAGGCCAACAGAATCGTTCTGATTTGCTTTCACTGCCTTCCTTTTAAATTATCAAAAAAATGAAAAGACCTTAATTTCTACCCTCTGGCAGACTTTTTTGCCTCACTGCCTCATAATAGTCTTTTTTCCTTTTTTCAGTCCTGCTGCTTTGTAAAAACACTCTTAAAATGGCAGGACTGCGTTGTACACATATGGAAAGTATTAACTGCAAGGTGATTCCTGGCCATCATGCCCATAAAGCATGAAGAACTGAACAGTGGTGGCTTGGTGGGTAATGTGCTGGACGGAGAACCTTAAAGCCAAGGTTTTACGTTTTAGTTGCAACAATTGGAGTCCTGCAATTCTAGTGGTGGACAGAAAAAAGTTTTTTTGCTATTATATATAAGTGTTATTCTAACATACTCATACTTTACTTGAGTATAATTAATGCTGACACATTTTTTCACCACATCTTAGAGGGAAACATGGCAGTTTTAACTTTACTACATTTTAGCTTTAGTCACGTGCTAATTTCAAAAAAAGATTTAACTTCATTTCTATAAAGATCCAGAGCATTACCTTTTCTGTTGACTGTGCAGTTCCAAAAAAGATGGGCACGAAAGCCAGCCAGATGATGCAGGTGGTGTACATGGTGAAGCCGATAGGCTTTGCCTCATTGAAAGTCTCTGGAACACCCCTGCTTTTAATAGCATACACAGTGCATGTGACCATCAGCACCATGCTGTAGCTGAGGCAGCCAATTAAAGATAAGTCAGACATGTCACATTTCAGGATCCCCCGTGCCAGCTCAGGGCTGGGGGGCCGCAGTTCTTCAAAGTCAACATTTGTGTGAGGTGGAACCACACCAAACCAAATGAAAATGCCCAGCAGCTGCAAAAAAGTGGGTTGGATTAAATATAAACTGTTGTTTCCACTGAAATGTATCATTGATGGTTGATACTGGCTAATGAGATAAATAGTGGACACAGACCTGCACTGAGCTCAGGCTGAAGGTGATGATGAGCTGAGATGTGGGGCTGATGAACTTGGGTGGTGTGACTGACTTCTTGCCCTGTTCGAAGATACGATAGATGCGATTGGTTTTCGTGAGCAGGGCCGAGTAACAGATGCACATGCCCAGTCCCAGCAGCAGTCTGCGGAAGGCGCACACCACGGGGCCTGGCTCAGCGATCATGAGGAAGGTAATGAGGTAAATGAGAAAGATCCCTGTCAGGAGAACGTAGCTGAGCTCTCGCCCAGAGGCACGAACAATGGGCGTGTCGTTGAAGCGGATAAAGGTGATGATGACACCAGTGGTGGCCATGATACCAAGCACAGCTAAGAAAACTGGGATGATGGCCCAGGGAGAACTCCATTCCAGCTTAATGATTGGTGTGGGCCTGCACCCTGTTCGGTTAGGAGTGGGCCGCATATCAAATGGGCAGGTGTTACAGTTGAATTCATCCAGGAGGTACTGATAGCCATCGCAGAGCTCACAGTGCCAGCAACACGGTACGCCCTTTACCATCCTCTTCCTCTCCCCTGGCTCACAGGGAAAGCTGCAGACGGAGTCTGGGATCTGCCGGTCCCCACCGGGCCATTGCATCTCCTCGGTCTTTGTGGAAAATTTGGGAAAAAATGAATAGGAGTCATGATTTGAACTGATTTGAAGTCCTTATACTTCTGAACTACAAACAATACCTACACTGATTCGGAGGTGGTTCGTCCACTGGCCAATGATTTTGTATCCAGAGTTGGTGGTATTGGAAAGCTGGTACTGAAAGATGTCGTATCGTCCAGGAGCATCACCATTCTCATTAAACATCACAGCAGTCCCTGCGCTGCCTGTGAAACAATGGGGTGGACTGTCAGCAAACAGATCTCTGCACATAGTCATCTACACACTCCTGTATTAAACTCCTGATGTATGAACACTGAAGCAGAAAACTCAACCTTACTATGCCATACTTCTCTCATCATGAATGCTTAAGGGGGTTGTTTGTATATTATTGCTCTTAATCATTAATACCTTAGTAAAATGTAAGTATAAGTTAATTTCTTTATATAGAATTTTTTATGATAGTAGCATTTGCACAAGTTGCAGTGCGGGGATACAGGAGTGTAACACTCGACTAAGTAACCTTCTGTATCTGCCCCTTTTAGTTCTGTTGCTTTAGTCAGTTATGCCGGCGATTATGCACATCCTTAATTCAAAAATCAACCTTTATCTCCTACATAATTACTTTGCTTCATTAGCTCGAACTGCTTTTTTCATCTCATTAATCATCCATCCATTATCTTCCACTTTATTCTATATTAGGGTCACGGTGGGGTTCAACATGTCCATCCAGGGGAGAGCGTCTCAGACGCTGGGCAGATACACCCTGGACAGGGCACCAATCTATCCCTGGGCACAAACTCACTCACACAGACACACTCTATATGGGGCAATTTGGAGAACTCAATTGACATGATCCATGTTTTTGGACTGTGGGAGGAAACCAGAGAACCCGGAGGAAACCCACGCAGACACGGGTAGAACATGGAAACTCCACCCAGATGGGGATTTGAACAGGAAGTCCCTAACACTGAGAGGAGAACATGCTAACCACTAAGCCACCATGCTGCCCCCTCATCAATCATATTATTTCTTATTTTCTTATGTTCTACTAATTCTTTGTGTACTGCTATTTGAAGAGAGGTGAGACACAGAGCTTCCCACCAGTCTGCAGTTTGTATTTTATGTATATATAATTTATCTGTTAATAAATTCTGTGTCTGGCCCTTATTATTACTCGCCGTGTGAAGATTTGAACCCAGGTCCATTGAAACATCTTAGCATGATGCTACTCTGTATTTCTCGCTCTCATCTTAAGAGAAATGAGCATCTTTAAAAACAACCAGTCATTCTGTAGCTGCAGTTGCTAAAGTTCTGTCGGCTTTAATTATAATGAACACCTGTACCAACTCAATGACGGCTGTGAAACAGCTGATCTGTTGGATTGTGTGTGTAAAGAACATGAAAAATACCAAAAAAAACTGCAGGTCGGTCGGGTTCCAAGACTAAAATAAAACTGCCGTCATGTAAAAGATTAAATCTAAATATAACACAGAGATAGTGAATCCTCCTGGATCCAGGCATTCAGCCCTGATTATATGCTTTACACGGACACCGTGGGTTTATATTCATATTCCGAATATATCCGTGCCGGCTAGGCAAGAACTGAATGGTGCTGCTTTTAATCAAAAAAGCTCAGTGGACTGAAAGATGAAAAGCAAAAGATTTCCACAGAGCGGTTACACTAAAAAGTTAAAAGCGTATTTAAAGAGAGGTTGCTTTAGGGGTAAGGCTGAAAAACGAGGTGGAGAATAGATTGAAAAGCAAGCGAGAGATAGCTGCATCTTTAAAATATGGGCAGTATAGCAGCAGCAGTGCATTAGTAGAGCTTCAGGCTACATGTGAGTGTCTTCAATCTGACCTTTCACTCCACAGCCCTCACCCCCCACCCCCCCGCTCCTGCCCAACCTATATTACTTAAAGCTTTTTGCACGTTTTGATCCTTCCTCATCTCTTTTTTTATTCCATGTGGATTGACTGCATGCTTTTAATATATAAATTATAAATTATCCTTTAAAATACATAATTTCTGGACACATTGTGGATTTTACCATTTTTTATCATGGTGTTGACTGAGTACAAAGGGTTAACTCACCATTAAAATTGACGGCGCGGATGTATTTGAGCAACATGCCTCCCTCTACTGGGTCCATTCTGTCACAGATACTCATGGCCCCTGGACAGAGGTCCAAATGCATGATGTGGAGAGCATGTGCCATGGCATACACAGCATCAATCACGAACTGCACCTTGCCTTCTTGCTCATATGGAGAGTCCTTACTTATTCGTTCCTCTCCTGGGCAACAGAGCAAATACACACAATGAGTTTGTCTGTTTACTGATTAGAATGAAACAGATTTGATTAGAAGAACGCTGTATATTTGTAGTGGGGTTTGTGGTCATAGTTGTTTTCTTGTCTAATGTAATTGATTTAATCTGCTGTTCATTTAATTGCTGGAACATTAGGCTGAGCATCACCTTCATAATCAATGGTTTACATTTACCTCATTAACAGATGCTCTCATCCCAAGTTGCTGTGGTGGTAAATAGTCCAGTACTTTCAACATTACACCTCCATCAAGTTTATATAAATATATACTGGACTTGGCGGCACGGTGGCTTAGTGGTTGGCATGTTCGCCTCTCAGCGCTAGGGATTCCCGGTTCGAATCCCCATTTGGGTGGAGTTTCCATGTTCTCCCCGTGTCTGTGTGGGTTTCCCCCGGGTTCTTCGGTTTCCTCCCACAGTCCAAAAACATGGATCAAGTCAATTGAATTCTCAAAATTGCCCCATATAGGGTGTCTGTGTGAGTGAGTGTGTGCCCAGAGATGGATTGGCGCCCTGTCCTGGGTGTATCTGCCCAGCGCCCGAGACGTTCTCCCCTGGATGGGCACCGCGACCCTAATAGAGGATAAAGCGGAAGATAATGAATGAATGAATACTGGACTTGGTTTTCAAATCAAGGTCTAATTGCCTGGCCGCTCAAGGAGGATGAGTCCCCCACTGAGTCTTGGTCCTCACAAGGTTTCTTCCTTAAAATAACAACATAACAGTGAGTTTTTTCTTGCCACTGTCGCTTCAGCTTGAAGGCTTTTCATTCTGTAAAGCTGCTTTGTGACAATGTACTGTTGTTAAAATCACTATATAAATAAATAACTTGAACTTGAACTTCTAAATGGGGATAGCTGTGGTTTCCCCAGCACTGGGTCCAGTGATAGATGCTGAATTGGACTTAAGATAATTGCTGAAGGGTTTTTGCCCAAGGGTTTTGCTCCAACAAATTACTAAACCAAGTAGAGTGTGGTAGCTCAGGGGTTGTAGGGTGTTGTAGGTCAGCGATAGCCCAGACTATAATTCTGAAAGTTGGGGATTCAAATCCTGAGCCCACTAAAGTCACCAATGTGTGTTGGTTAATAGCCTCAAACCTTATGTTGGGATGCTTGTAAGTCGCTTTCGATAAAATGAAATAGAATAAAATAATTAAGTAAAATTAAATAAAATGATCTAATGTAATGTAATGTAAACTGTAGTAGGAGATTTGTAAAATGAACAGTTACAATAAGCAATTAAGATAAAGTTGAGCAGAGCTTTAAAATGTTGAGTAGAACCTGTGCATTTCCTCTGTCCACTGGTCAGCTTAATGCCTGGACGTGTCAGTTTGCATTTGAAATCATCCTCCCAGAATTCTGCGAACCAGATGTTTCTCCTGTTGTTTTCCAGGGAACGTGATGTGAAATATTGATCAAACCCTAAAAAACATCATCAATCATGATCATAACAGAAGCGCTTTTTCTTTTTTATATATCACACTCTAAGTATACATCATTTTCTAGGGTTAGGGTATATTGTTATGTATATTATTAAGCAGCAAGTTTTTTGGTTTTTTCCCACAGTCCAAAAACATGGATTCAAGGTGAATTGGCTGCTCTAAATTCCCCCTAAGTAAATTGCCCCTCTGTGTTTGTATGAGTAAGTTTGTGTCTAGCGATGGTTTGGAGCCTGGTCCTGGTGTATCTGCACAGCACCCGAAACAATTTGCCCAGGATGGGCATGAAAACAACCCCCTGTGACGATGAATTGGAAGAGAATGCGATGAGATGAGTTATAAACTTGGTAATTTGCAGCAATCCACATTTTACTTGCATTTTTACTTCTTTCATTTATATGAGATGTATCACACTGCTCAGAGTCATTGTCTGTGCTGTGCAGATTTATTGGGTGGTGCTGTTTAGCTCTATTTTTGGATTTTTCTGCTTATCAGAGTCACACCCCCCTACACACCATTTCAACCACATCAAAAGAGGCTCATGTATTTCCGATGCAATAACAGATGCTCCCGAACCGAGAACATTCAGCTGATGACAAACCAAATTAGCAAAATGTGCAGATCATACAAGTAAATTAAATCTGTGCCTGAACGAATATGTTCCCCTAGGTCTTCGAACCCTTGTGTGAAGTTTTGAGAAATTTGTGAAATATTACTCAGATTGTAATGAGTTTTTAATAAAATATTTATTTGTACTGCATTTCACAGTATGATTTATGATATTAATAATGCTCTCATACCATCTATCGACGCGCGTTTGGGTAGAATAGTAACCGCCCCCTCTGCCACATCTTCCTGATTTAGTATAGGGGCAATCTTTGAGCCCCAACTATCGGAACCCACGAACAGAAAGTGTCCAGTAAGATTAGCCTTCTTTGCTGCATCAAGGACTCGCCTGGAACAAAATCACATGAATTTAAATATTGTTACTTAATTGCTGGAGCACATGATCCAATGAACATTGTATACAGCAAACACACACGTGTGGTTTCATTCATTGTGGGATCTTTCATTAATGTTGTAGAGACTTACTTAAACCCTAAATACTATGATTCTAACATAACCTAATCCAAACTATAACTTTAACCATACAGCATGATTTCACTTGAAATCTAAATGATATGTTGAGTGTATGTATGTAGTTGTGATATTACATTGCTTTACATTGATAAATCCTGAGGTTTGTGGACAAAAGATTTTACTTGAACTGCATCATAGGGAACAAAGAATTAACATGTTGTAGTCGTTTCTGTTTACTTCAGAACCATGGACAGCAACAAATCTGCTGCAACAAGAAACTCACTGTGATTAAAGATCTTTAGATAAATATATATTAATTAATATGTGAAATGAATGAAATAAAGTTCAATAAATTAATAATAAATTAATAATTCATTAATAAGTGTCAGAAATGTGATCTACAATCCTGATTTTGTTATTACCCGCAACTAATGACAGCAACAACACTGACCACAACAAGAAAAATCACTGTGAATAAAGACCTTATATATTTATATATATGGAGCTTTCACGTTCTTCTCGTGTCCACGTCGGTTTTCTCCACGTTCTCTGGATTCCTCCCACAGATCCAAAAAAAAACATGGATTTAAGGTAAATTGGCTGATCTAAAATGCCCATTTATATATATATATATATATATATATATATATATATATATATATATATATATATATATATATATATATATATATA
>JAFMOD010000104.1:586760-605976 GCA_019802435.1 Corydoras maculifer | reverse complement strand
TATATATATATATATATATATATATATATATATATATATATATATATATATATATATATATATATATATATATATATATATATATATATATATAGTGTGTGTGTGTATGTGTGTGTATTAGTAAATGTGTGCCAATGGTGCCAAACTTTCTGTGGGAACCCCCCCCACACACCCCGTAAACTTAGTAGTGGATAGTAGTGGTAAAAGCTGAAGATAATAAGATGCAAAGTGATATATTAGGAGGTTAAGGGATTTTAACTCCAATGTTGATTTTAGAATGTTTTTATATTAGACTTTTACTTTAAAACAACACAGACCAGACTAGAATTTATCAACCAGACAAAGCTCTCACTTCAGTTAAAGCTTTTTAAAAGCTAATAAAATATCAAGTGTCAGAAATGTGATGATACATGATCTACAACCCTGACTTTGTTATTGATTGGATTTAGCATTTTTTTTTTTAAATAATGTACCTGTTTTATGCTGTAAATGTGCATCATAGATCAAAGAGCTTTTTGTATTAAAGTCTAAAATGGTTTAAAAATATTTTCTTTTTCGAAATAATAAAATAAAATAAAAAATACTAATTTGCATTCTTTAAGACTTTATTATTTATATTATGACAAATAAAACGTTTATTTATTATGAAACATAGCTTAAGCATTTTAAAAACAGGGGTAAGTTAAAAAATTGTGTTTAAAAATATTTCATTTCAGGAAGTCAGATGATGATAAAGGAAATGGAGGAAACCCACGCAGACACGGGGAGAACATGGAAACTCCACCCAGATTGGGATTCGAACCAGGAATCCCTAGTGCTGAGAGGAGAACATGCTAACCACTAAGCCACTGTGCCACCCAATTTTCTATAATGTTTTATTTATTATTTAACAGCTGAAAAAGAAGCTGAAACAAATTCCAAAATGTCACACACCTGATGTCGTCCTCATTAGCAAAAATAATGACTCCTCTGGCATTGGATGTCTCCATTAACCTCTTTATGATTTTATCAAACTCTCCTGGTCTTGGTTCTCTGGGAATTCTAATGGATTGGGCTATGCACAGACCTCCTGTATGAGCACAAAAGACATCACAATGAACCCAAATCGTAACGCCCAATTTAATACACAAACCCATTTTAAATTCCAGATTGTAAACCAGAATCAAACAGATGAATGCACTATGAGGGTTAAGGAGGCGGTACCTGCTTCTCTAGATATCTGTATGAAAGCATCCACGCCACTCTCTCCATAGTTGCCCTCTGATGCCAACGTGGAGACATAGTTCCAACCCATGGCCTTCACGATATCTACCATTGCCTGAGCTTGGAAAGAGTCCGGAGGCACAACACGAGAGAAGTAGTCATATCGAGTGTTGTCACTCAGCTCAGGAGCTGTGGAGGCATAACTGATCTGAGGGATCTAAAATACACAGATAAACAAAGCATTAAAAATCTGTTTCAGACCTGCTGACCAATCAATTATTCATCCTGAATATTCATTAGTACAAGGTGTTCACAAAGAAAATGACCAGATAGCAAAGTTTACTGAACACACACACACACACAAAAATGTTTCATGTTCCTGCAACTCAGCTGGTCCACTCAGAGCAACACACACTAACATAACATAACATATCATTAAAAAAAAAATACTACTACTGGGCGGTGGCTTAGTGGTTAGCATGTTCGCCTCTCAGCGCTAGGGATTCCCGGTTCGAATCCCCATCTGGGTGGAGTTTTTCCCTGTGTCCGCGTGGGATTCCTCCGGGTTTTCCGGTTTCCTCCCACAGTCCAAAAACATGGATCAAGTCAATTGAATTCTCAAAATTGCACCATATAGAGTATGTCTGTGTGAGTGAGTGACTAAATGTGTGCCCAGCGATGGATTGCCGCCCTGTCCTGGGTCTATCTGCCCAGCGCCCGAAACGTTTTCTCCTGGATGGGCATGGGGATAATAGAGACTACTACTACTACTACTAATAATAATAATAATAATAATTTTAATAATAGAAAATAATCCATCCCTCCATTATCTTCCGTTCTATCCTATATTAGGGTCGCGGGGGGGGGTTTCCCATGCCCATCCAGGGTTGAACGTTTTGGATGCTGGGCAGATACACCCAGGACAGGGTGCCAATCTATCACTGGGCAATAGAAAATAATAATAATAGATAATAATTATAATAGAAAATAATTATAATAGAAAAAAATAATAATACACACACACACATTATATAAAATAAAGACTGTGAGGTGCAGCTGGAACAAGCCTTAGTTGTAAAAGCATTTGTTTAAATCAGAAGATTAATTTACTGCCCTGTTAGTTTCTTATTGATGGGTTTATAGATATGGATGTAAAGCTTTAAGCAGTCATCTATCAAGACATTCATTTTCCAGCGGGTGGGGGGGGAGGTTGGAACTGGCAGAAAAAGGTATAGAAACAGATATCAGATAAGGAGAGAAGAGGGAGAGAACCATTTCACGGATTATCTAGAAGGATTATATGGGTTTAGTCAAATTATGTTAAGCATAGCGAGAGAGACACACATCAAAAGATTGCCATCGCTCAGAAATGAGCCATACAATATATTTAATTCAGTTTGAGGCATGTAATATGAATTGAAAGATCCGCCATGATCCGAAATACATGAAATATGTGTATTATGTTGAGTGTATATATAGGTTGTTGTTCTGTTTGTCTCTTATTTAGCTGCAGAACAGAACAGAGGGAATCTGCATCTGTTACAGCTTCAAACCAAACAGCCCTCGTTGTAGCAGTGATCACGAGAGACTCTGAGCAACGTTGTGTTTGCAGCAGCTTCTTGGTGAAGATGGAAATTTGTCTTTCTATTGGAAACAAATGTAGGAATTAGACCTTTCTGTCTCCCATGGTAACTCAGGTGCTACATATTACACAATTATATAAATATCAATCTTAAGAAATTATATTTCTTGCATATAAAGGTTTTTATAGCATTGCATTGATTCTTAAAGATCTATTTTAGTAGCTCTATAATTTACCAATTCCGTTCATTTCATTCTAGAAAGTGATGTTTGTTAACTCCTAAGGGAAGATTTATTTCCTCTTGTCTTTATTTATTAATGACAAAACATGATGCATCATTAAGTTTAATTACTGATATCAAGTTTTGCCCTAATTAATCGACTGAAAATGCTTTTATGTTTTATGAGCAGATTTTTCATACATTTCTATTTCTAATACATTTACCAAATACTGTCATGTTGTTATCATGCACTGTTCTTTAACATACAGTGGCAGACAAAAGTTAGGACACACCCTCTTTCTGTTCCACTTATTGTCCATGTTCTCAGTTCCACTTCCTGCAAAGATGGACTTTGTAGTTCTCCAATTCCAGACTGTAGTCCATCTGTTTGTGTTCTACAGTACATACTGTGTACGTCCCCTTTACTCTGTTCTAATGGTCAGAACCCCAATAGTTCCACCACAGAGCAGGGGTTATTTGGTTGGTGCATTATTCCTATCCCAGCAGTGTCACTGAGGTGAAGAAATGAAACTCCAGCAGCACTGCTGCACTAAAACCCCCTCACCACATCAGTGTCACTGCAGAACTGACAATAAACAATCCACCACCCAAATTATAGATTTTACAAATGGATTACAGTCTGTAATTGTTATAGTTCATCTATATGGTAAGTTGAGGAAATAGACAATGGAGCAAGAATGACATCATTAATATTAGCACTTCAGTAACCCTAGAAACACTAACCCTGTTAACAGCTCAGTTTTTTACACCTCCAAGATTTTTCTAGTTTCTTTTTCCCCTCTGCTGCGCTGTGCAGTCACACTGTAACACCACACAACTGAATACAGTTCAGGCGTAAGGTATTGTGATCCTCATACAAAGTGTTTAGAGAAGCTCTGTGTAGAAAGAGCCTGTTATTGAAAAGTGCAAGCATGAGCAAAACTGCCCGGCAGAAAGATGTGGTTGGATTCTGATCAGAGTCAGGGTTGCCCCAGCTTATTTAAAAATTAAAAGAAAACTACTTATGATAAGCATCAATAGTTAATCAGACAAGTCCACTTACTGCAAACAGTCGTAGGATGTTGGCCACCATAATGGACACCGAGCTGGCCGAGGCACCGATAACCCCGATCACACGCTCTGGCTTCGGAATGATGGGCGGCTCTCCGTTTGAGCATCGCACATCCAGGTCATCCTTCTGAATGAGGGCCTGGACGAATGTGAGCGACTGCTCGAGGGCATACGTATCTCTTGAGCATGTGTCCATTATCCTGGCCCCCAGAGTGATGTTGGGGAGCAGGTCTGGGTCGCTGTTGATCTGATCGAGGGCATACAGCATGGCCTCCATGCGCTGGATTCCCTTCTCCTTTTTGATGTCCCCACACGGGGTCCCCGCAGGGCCCCTCGAGTGGACAGGAAAAAGTCCCCCAAGCGTGATGTCTCCTTCTATCTTTATAGAGTGTGGCTGAGTGCTCGAGGCCGCCCATGTCTGCACCATGAGGCACACTAACAGTATCCACAGATGGCGATGCAGTACGTGTGTGAAATAAATCAGCGTTCCGTCGGTTCCACTCCAGTGATGATGTAAAGAGGCGTCGCTCAGTGACCTCATGGTGGAGACCTGTATCAGGTGCTGGTTTCACTGCCTGTCTGCTACAATACCCACATTTCCTGTCTGCAACCTGTGGAATTTGGATGTGGGAGATGGATAGAGA
This sequence comes from Corydoras maculifer, assembly GCA_019802435.1. Classification (NCBI taxonomy): domain Eukaryota; kingdom Metazoa; phylum Chordata; class Actinopteri; order Siluriformes; family Callichthyidae; genus Corydoras; species Corydoras maculifer. The sequence goes on along the minus strand of JAFMOD010000104.1, from coordinate 601,256 downwards.
TAGATAGAATATGCATCAAAACACTCATCGGCCACTTTATTAGGAACAACAATTATACACCCCTAACAAAAATAGCCTTTAATCTATATATATATATATATATATATATATATATATATATATATATATACATACATAAGGGTAATATAGTAAAGGGTTTATCTTTGTTATATATATAACTATATTTGTTTCTTCCACAGTCCAAAAACATGAATTCAAGGAAAATTGGCTTCTCTAAATTGCTCCATATAGAGTGTGTGTGTGTCCAGCAATGGATTGACACCCTGTCCTGGGTCTATCTGCCCAGCGCCCGAAACGTTCTCCCCTGGATGAGCATGGGGAACCCCCACTGCGACCCTACCATAGGATAAAGCCGGAGATAATGAATGAATGAATAAATTGCCCTATACAGTGTGTGTGTGTGTGTCCAGATATAGATGAGTGCCCAGTCCAGGGTGTAACTGCCCAGCGCCTGAAACATTCTCCCTTGGATGGGCTTGAAGAACTCCCTCCAACACTAATAGAGAATTAATTGGAAGCTAATGATATATATATATATATATATATATATATATATATATATATATATATATATATATATATATATATTTATATCATTAGCTTCCAATTGATTCTTTCACTTAGTCCTCTACTAGGGTCGTGGGGAGGGGGGGTTCTCCATGTCCATCCAGGGAAGAATGCATCTGGTGCTGTGCAGATACACCCTGGACTGGGCGCTCATCTATAACTGGGCACACACTCACTCACACAGACCAAACACACACACACACACACACACACACACACACACACACACACACACACACACACACACACACACACACACACACACACACACACACACACACGCTCATACAAACACACTATATAGGGGCAGGTAAGAGAAGTCAATCCATGTTTAATTCATGTTTTTGGACTGTGAAAGGAAACCCACATGGTCATGAGGAGAACATGGAAACTCGACCCACATCGGGATTCAAACCTGTATCCCCAGTGCTGAGAGGTGTTGCCCCTTCTAAAAGATAAAATACTTTTTTTTATTTGTGGAAATATTGGCCATCTGTGCTAATGATGCAGTCAGGTTCTGAGCAGTAAGTCTATTCAGATGTTCACTTACTGTTCAGTTTTATTTAATAAAACATTTTTAATAATAATAATAACAGATGAAATATAAAATAAGTAAGAATATTTAAATGAAAATATTTTTATTGATGTAAACATTGCTTACAGTTTAGGTCTCATCAAAGAGCTTTGTGATTTATATTCCTGAATTAATGAACAGGTTATAAGAGTGTAATAACAGGTGCAGACTGACCTGCTGAAGTCGCGCAGCTCCTCGTCAGGATCATGCTTTGCTGATGTGAGCGACTCTTCTCCATGCATAACTGCTCTTCAGCCCCGGCGAATGAACCCGCTGTGTGTTCTTCCAGCTGCTGAACTGAAACATGTCTGTCTGAACTCTCTGTGCGTTTACTGATGCTAACAGCCAACAGGGTTCTAAAGTTAAATGCTGAATCTGCTGAAGCTGCCCTGAAAATGCAAAAGTGCAACAGCAGTGAGGTTCTGCAAATCTACCAAATCCCTTAAAAGCTCTCTCTTGCTCGCTCTCTCTCTCTCTCTCTCTCTCTCTCTCTCTCTCTCTCCCTTTCTCTCTCACACACACTTTATTCTGCTTCTCTTGCATGCATTATCCGTGTCTCTCACAATTACACACCCTTTCCTCATGTCTCTCTCTCTCTCTCTCTTTCTCTCTCTCTCTCTCTCTCTCTCTCTCTCTTTCTCTCTCTCTCTCACACACACACACACTTTATTCTTTTTCTGTTGCATGCATTATCTGTGTCTTTCACGCTCACACACTCTTTTCCCAGGTCTCTTTCTCTCTTACACACACTCTTAACTACATTCAGTTCTCGCTTTTGTCTTTTTTCTCAGTTGCATACTATTCCTTCTCTTCGCCACCTTCACATCCTTTACCTTTCTCACTCTCTCACTTTCTCTCTCATACTCGCACAATCACTCCCAAACACTGACATTTACTGTCTGAATTCTCAAATGCACTGTTCTATCTGTGCATTCTGTTTAATTTGCACAATTCTATCATTCCCATGCATACACATGCATGTGCACACACACACACTTATAAAACACTCAATTCGAGCCCTCTCTCTCTCTTTTTTCCTCTTACCTCCTCCCTTTTTGTCGTCTCTAATGGCTGCAGATTGGGATTACTTAACTCCATGTGCTCATCTGAGATGTCTCAGGGAGCTTTAATGGCTATGAATACATACCATATTCTCCCTCTTGACTGAAAATGAATGTTCCCCATATTCAGCGACAGAAAAGGATTACCATGTAAACTACAGGGATGCAGTCTTCTGCTTTTTAAATGTATACTCTCACAATGAATTGTTAAGCACCCACCAGTCTGCCTTTAAATTTTTTATTTCAGTTATATCTTTTATTCTACAATTTTGCCCCAGGGATTAATAAAATATTCTGATTATGATTTCATTATCTTCCACTTATTCCTTTACTAGGGTCACAAGGGTTCCTTATGCCCATTCAGGGGAGAACATTTCGGGCAGATACACCCAGTGCACAGGGCGCCAGTTTATTCCTGGGCACACACATAGGGCAAATAAAGAAAGGGGCAATCTTAAGCAGCTGATTTACCTTTAATCCATGTTTTGGACTGTGGGAGGAAACAGGAGAACCCAGAGAACCTACATGGATACAGGGAGTACAAGTTCCTATCTTTGCTCATATGTAGTGTGTGTGTCTGTGTGAATGAGTGTGTGCCCAGCAATGGATTTTCATCCTGTGCTGGGTGTAATTGTCCAGCATCCAAAACATTCTTCCCTGAATGGGCATGGGGAACATCCCTTTATTAAAGGACTAAGCAGAAGATAGTGAGATATGGGGAAAACACAGAAACTCTACCCAGATTGGGATTCGAACGTGGAACCCCAGTGCTGAGAGGAGAATGTGCTGATCACTATGCCCTGATTCACTTATACAACAAAGCTTGAAAATAGTTCCATAAATGAAAATTTCAATTTTAAAACAGCCATCTGAAGCAACCAAAACACCGCATCAGCAAAATTCCCAGTATTGTGGAGGATCTCACTCATCATATTAACTCTTCTGCCTCCTACTGGTCTGAATATAGTACTGCAGCATTCGGTCTTCTAGCGTGAGGAGTAAAAAATCACAGACAAGCTAACAATCAATGTTTTACATTCAACCAGCTCTAAATCCTTTTTAAAAAATTAAGTTAAACAGGGAAAAAGTGAGTACATTAATTTTATAGCTGATAGAGTTTGACGTAGATTAAGTAGAGTGTGACGTGTCATTAAGGTGGAGGTTTCCTACACTAAATGAATAAAGTCAATTTTAATGAAATGTAAACGTTTTTTGTATTAAAATCCCTCTGACTGTGAGATTACCTCAGATCTGTAGTCTAAATGTTGTGGGTTTAAATCCCAGATCCACTGACGTTACGTCCATGAGGAACGATGATGAGTGTGTGTCCAGCGATGGATTGGCGCATCCATAGTAAAGGATTGCTCTGGAGATAATGGATGGATGAAGTGGTGGATAGAGATAATATACAGCTCTAATCAGTATACTTTTAAACCACCAAAGTTAAAGCCTAAATAAATCTGGTGGATAATTTAAGCCAAAGTTCTGAAGTTTCTGTTTAATGATCTCCACAAAAATGGATCCAAACATCATTTAGTACATGTTTGCCTTTATTCAAGTAGCTTAACTGATAGTTTTACATCGTTACAGACAGCAGCGACAGACACTGAGCTCTACACATAACAGGCTCTTAATGCACAGCTGTTTGGTCATCATTCAGATTCTACTAGATGGAGGCACCTCACCGTGGACTGCGAAAAAATGCAAGTGTGGGATTTATTTTTGCTACATTCCATAAAGTCTGTATGAACATGTTAAGCATCATCTGAACCAGCATTTTCTTTCCTTATTAAATAACACAGTGGGTTCCATGATAAAAATAGCCTTTTCCACAGTTTCCTTTCTTCTAACACTACAAACTTAAAGTTGTACAAAGCTGGTGGTAATAAGATATAAAAACACAATTCAGGGCTCAGTTTCCAGAAATACATCTGTGCAAGGCAAAATATAATGCTGTTGTTATGAAATAAAATCATTGTAAGTCAAATTAAGGACAATTACAAGATAATGATGAATTTAAATGTGCAGTGAATGCAGGGTTCAAAAACAAATGCTTAATCTAAAGATTATTAGTCATTTATAATTCAGTGTTAAGTGCATGTAATTGTGCATAAAGCAAAACTTAATGGTAGGATAAGTTGGGGGGCATGGTGGCTTAATGGTTAGAAAATCTATCTTCAGTGCTGGGGATCCAGGTTCAAATCTCAATCTGGGTGGAATTTCCATGTTCTCACAGTGTATATATGGATTTTTTCCAGGTTCTCCAGTTTTATCAGACAGTCAAAAACATGGATTCAAGGTGAATTGGTTATTCTAAATTGTGTGTATGTCTGTTTAACTGAGTGTGTTCCCAGCGATGGGTGTATCTGCCCAGCACCTGAAACACACTCCCCGTGCCCTTATCTAATATACAATTAAATGCAATATAATAAATAAATGGATAAAATATATACTTAATTTATTTTAAATTAATTGATTCATTTATCTAGGGATTCCCGGTTCGAATCCCCATCTGGGTGGAGTTTCCATGTTCTCCCCGTGTCTGCGTGGGTTTCCTCCGGGTTCTCCGCTTTCCTCCCACAGTCCAAAAACATGGATCAAGTCAATTGAATTCTCCAAATTGCCCCATATAGAGTGTGTCTGTGTGAGTGAGTGTGTGCCCAGCGATGGATTGACGCCCTGTCCTGGGTGTATCTGCCAAGCGCCCGAAACGTTCTCCCCTGGATGGGCATGGGGAACCCCACCGCGACCATAACACACACCCAGGAAACTCCACCCAGATGGGGATTCAAACCGGGAATCCCTAGCACTGAGAGGCGAACGTGCTAACCACCGTGCCGACCTATTTAAAATTAAGAACATATAATTAAATAAATATTCATAGCAATGAGTAAATAAATCTGCAATAGTAATATTTTGGCTTTAAAACGTCTTTTTCATAATAAGTGTACCAGCTCGCATTCAAATGTTGCCTGCATCTGATATTTTTAGATCCTGAAATGTTAAAAGCATTAAAAAAGAAACTGATGTATCAAAATGTAATAAATGTCTTCATGTAAACACAACACTGTAGAATAATCTGATGCATGTCGATTACAAAGTTTGAAAAAACAGAAAAATAATGTCTTTTGTTAGTCATGACATCAACGCATTAACACAAAGTGGGTCAAAGCACAAAACGCAACAAAACACACGAGCTACTTCAACTAGATCGCAAAGAAGCATCGGCATAAGACCCGCTTAATGCCACTCATCAGTCCATTCTCAACAACCATCGTTTTTATAAGACTGTCAATCAGACCATTCCTTAAGGCAGACTCCGCAGATACGACAGCTGACCCCAAATTCAAAAGATCACAAGTTCATATGTCTGAGCCTGAGGGAGGAATCTTAAGAAAGAACCTGCTACATGCTGTAGTGCAAATACAGGGAGTGCTTTCTATACAGTTTTCCATAAGAACAAGATTTTATACTAAAGTTTAATTACATAGTCATCAAATCAGGTCTTAGTACTGAGTAATGATTTTGGAAAGCGGACTGAAAATGCCTCGTAGTTGGTTAAGAGGCTATAGACTGGTTAGTACATTCCACTAGAAGACTGTTAAATCAGAGTACCTACAGTTCATTTAACGAGAAAAATGTTATAAAATATTTAAGGCTAAAAGCTGCTTAGATCCATGCAAATTTTAACCAACAGACGAAATAATGAACCAACCTAATAACCCCTGCTCTGTGGTGGTACTATTGGGGTTCTGACCATTAGAACAGAGTAAAGGGGACGTACACAGTATGTACTGTAGAACCCAAACAGATGAACTACAGTCTGGAATTGGAGAACCACAAAGTCCATCTTTACAGGAACTAGAACTGAGAACCATCCATCCATCCATTATCTTCCGCTTTATCCTATATTAGGGTCGCGGAAGGGTTCCCCATGCCCATCCATGGAGATACACCCAGGACAGGACGCCAATCTATCGCTGGGCACACACTCACTCACACAGACATGCACACATACACACTCTATATGGGGCAATTTGGAGAATTCAATTGACCTTGATCCATGTTTTTGGATTGTGGGAGGAAACCGGAGAACCCGGAGGAAACCCACACGAAGAGAACATGGAAACTCCACCCAGATGGGGATTCGAACTGGGAATCCCTAACACTGAGAGGAGAACATGCTAACCACTAAGCCACCGTGCCGTCTGGAACTTAGAACATTAACAAAAATTTGAGATAAAAAGGGGCATGTCCAAAACGTTGACTTGTGTTGCTTAACCTGCTGTCAGTCAGTTAGTTTAGTTAATTAAGTTTAGTTCGTTTATCCATTTCTCCATCATCAGTTCCCATAAGAGTCATTCTGTTGTTTACAAGCATCAAGTCGTACTGCATTCAAAGTAACGCTTCAGCGAGTGAGTCAGGTTATACAAAGAAACCATAGTGGAAATGCTTATTGTGTGAGGTTTGTATGTTCTCTCCATATCTGTGTGGTTTTCCTCCTGTTGTTTCGGTTTTCTCCTAATCAGTAAGATAATACCCATTTTCCCCTGGATAAGAATGTGTATTATTTGTCTCGCAGCCTATCCAGGGTGTTTTCTCTGCCTTTTGCCTGATGCCGCTGTCACAAATACTCACATAATCCACATCATCGAACTCGTCTTCTGAACATTTTCACAGTGTTTAAACGCAGTACAGATTCATATGGAGATGTAAATGCCAGAGCCAAAACAGATGCTGTCTCCCAAAAGTCCTCATTGGTGCATATATACTACGTATGTCATTATATACCAAAATATCATCACGAATCAGCTCCTGTGCCGGTGATGTGCCGATGTATGATGACTACACTGCAGCACATCAACGAGCATTACAAGCAAAACCACGCTGTAAAAAAAGAACTGCATATTTCAATGACGCTAAAGGAAAACGTAATTTTGTCTTTTACGATAACTTTGCTACACATTCGGGATGAAAGTACCCAGCCAGCAGAGGCGAAAAGAACCGCACACGATGCTCTGGGAATCACAGTATAACCATTCAAGTCGAAAAATCAGCCTGCACGCAGACAAAATACTTCATGTTTTGCCCCATGTCCACCCCCCCCCCCCCCGATTGAGGTCCTCTCTGTTGTAGATTTAGTTCAGTGGTACATTGCACTTTTGATAGCTACATACTATATATATAAATATATAAACATACAGTGCAACCTCTGTTATCATTGCTCATCTCTCCACAACAATCAGTGAAATCGATTAAAACTGAGGCGCCTATTTTAATTTAAATCAATTTAAATCCAATTGATTCATTTAGGAAACTCCAAAATACATAAAATATACATAATATATACATAAATATAGTGTTTAATACTGAAAACAGAACAAAGAAATTATATTCATCCATCCTCTACTAGGGTCAAGGGGGGGAGGGGAGAATTTTTCGGGCGCTGGGCAGATACACCCAGGACAGGGTGCCAATCTATCTCTGAACACACACTTACTCACACAAACACACTCTATATGGGGCAATTTGGAGAATTCAGTTGACCCTGATTCATGTTTTTGGACTGTGGGAGAAAACCAGAGAACCCGGAGGAAACCCACGCGGACACGGAGAGAACAGATCACGGAGAGATCAGAGGAGAACATGCCAACCACTAAGCCACTGTGTGATCGATTTGATTGATCCGAATTAATCATTTTTAAAATTATAATTAAAATTATAATAAAAAAAAATTAATAACTTTTCATTCTCTGTTTTGTAAGTACATTAACATGTTTCGTTACATTAGCTTCTTTAGCACTTTCTTTTTTGCCACACTAGAACTTGATCGTGGACACGTGGCTGATTTCAGCGATCTTTGTGAGAGCTCTCGTATTTTTCAATGATTTCCTTCTTTAACTTTCTACTCTTTTTATTTGATCGGCTGCTGGATCTAGAAACTTTTTAATAAAGCTGAAACTAATTTGCGCAAAGAAAATCGATGAACAACAAATCCGGTGATATCCGAGTCAACGAAAACAGAGGTTCCACTGTATTTATACAGTATATAAACAATAGATATTGTACACATTCACAGCAGTTATAATACATTTAAATGAATGAATGTTACATCCCTATAATATTTCGCTTCTGTCCATCTGTGTGCCATATAAACAGCAGTTGCCAAAACTACTATATCCCTCTACAACCATAGGGAGGAATCCGTGCTCCCTGACAGTTTTGGTCTTACGCTTCCCTATCATTTCATCAACGCTTTCTTTCTTGCGAAATTTCTACGAGTTGCCAGTTGAATATTATTCGTTTCTAAGAGTTAACCTGAAGCATAGGAGTTATAAAATAGCGGTTTTGATTACATACATCTATCTGTACATATACATGAAAATATATCTGACGATCAGTGACAGGTGATGAGCAACCTCACTTCTATATAGACAATTTTTTATCCGAAGCTGGAGGACGTTGCAGGCCAGCTGAAAGCAGAATGGAAATCTTTTTTGTGTGACCCTGTGGTTACACCAGAGTTCCAGGGGCAGGGAGGTCTGAGCTGGACTCTTTCTGCTTGGTCTCTTGGGGAAACGGCTCCGGGTAGAGAGAGAGCTCAACAGATCTGACACAGAAAAGAAAAAAACTGGATTAAATGGCAGAAATGTGTTTGTTTGTGGTAATGGTTCTCTCCTGGACGAGGGTTTGGTAGATTAGTTTGGATTAGATTGGATTAGATTAGATTAGATTCGATTCGATTCAACTTTATTGTCATTGGGCAGAGTACAAGTACAGGGCCAATGAAAGTTAGCATCTAACCAGAAGTGCAATATATACATTATTTACATAAAGTGCATAAGTATCAGTGACTGGTGCATGAAGGGGTGAAGTATTTAAATGTAGATACATAATATGAACATGATATAATATAAAAATAATATATACACAACCACATTAGTGGTTGCATTTTACAAATCGGCCTTCAGCAACACTCCGTCTAAATCAAACTGTCAAGAACTATTTTATGTCTATAAAAACATCTTATCATGAATATGCTGACCTAATGTAGGCCTTGATGTCGCCAACACAAAATCTGATTGGTTCAAGCAACAGGTTGATCAACACTCCTTTATTGCTTCCAGGTTGCAGAACTGATAGTGAAGGCTTAACACTGATTATTTGACTCTAGCGACCAATGATGCTAAAATTCATTCATTCATTCATCCATTATCTTCCGCTTTATCCTCTATTAGTCTCGCGGTGGGGTTCCCCATGCCCATCCAGGGGAGAACGTCTCGGGCGCCGGGCAGACACATCCAGGACAGGGCGCCAACCTATCGCTGGGCACACACTCACTCACACAAACACACTCTATATGGGGCAATTTGGAGAACTCAATTGACTTGATCCATGTTTTCAGACTGTGGAAGGAAAGCAGAGAACCCGGAGGAAACCCACACATACACAGGGAGAACATGGAAACTCCACCCAGATGGGGATTCGAACCGGGAATCCCTAGCACTGAGAGGAGAACGTGCTAACCACTAAGCCATAAGGCACACCTGATGCTGAAATGTGATTGATTAAATGTTTTAATGAGAAAATGCACTGGAAGCATTTTCTAACCGGGACAAGCGCTATGATTGATAAATATAATTAATATTGATTAAGTCTGTGATTCAGATATTGTTTAGGTGTTTAGAGAGGACTTTAAAGACCTTGACAGCCCGCCACCAATTGATGGGCAACTGATCTGAAGGTTGAGGGGCTCGAATCCCGAGTCCTGGCCCTTACCTTGCCCTTGAGCAAGGCCCTGAACCCTCATTGCTCCAGGTGGCTCTGTGTTCTGACCCCAGCCATCTAGCTGGGATAACTGTTATTTGGTATTTTATTTTTTATCTACTGTAAGAAAGAAAGAACAGTACACCCACCTGCCACGATGTGGATGTCCATGAAAGGAGGCAGACTGAGGTATCTTCGGGTGTGAGTAGAGTGGGTCCAGCGGAATAGACTGTTGTTGGTGCAACATTTGGTGTGACGGGCGCAGGGGAAGTCCATCGTGCCCTTTAGATGCAGGAGGATAACCCAGGGCATTTCTTAGATACCAATCCCGAAGCCCCTCCAACGCCAGGGCCTTGTGTAGGCTACGTGTTGAATCCTCTGGTGTGGGCAGGGAAAAGGGGGCAGGCTTGCGAGTAAAAGACACAGAAGCACTGGGTAGCTCAGCCTGTTGGGGCAGCAGGTTGGGAATAGAGGTGGCAGTATGGCAGGAAGGCTCATAGGTAGGAACCAGGATGGGGTCGAGACTGTGCTGCTGAAGGGGAATGAATGGTCCACATGACTTGGTCCTCGTGACTTGGACTCGACGTGGTTCAAACTGGTGATCCCGCAGAAACACGGGGCTGTAAGGAGGCGGGGCTGTTGCTAGGTGTATCTGAGAATGGGAAAAACCATTTAAATGAGTGGAGGGGCCAGATAAAGGAAGAGCAGACAGATCAGGCCATATCCTTCCTTCTGAGAGGTGCTGCTGTGGGTGAATTGGCCCCTTTTGCTGTTTACCCCACACGTAATCCATCATGATCTCATATCCGGTTCCACTTCCTCTACACCCTGCTGATGAATGCATGTGACCCGGGTCTTTAGATCCAAACAGCTGTCTCTCAGGACTTCCACGGTACAACTGCCTGAGCTTGCTGTCGATCAGCGACTCTGAGCTTTTGTAGGGTCCAGCTCTGGACGGCATGCCGTTTCGGGGCGACACCAGCTCAGAAAGGTTGGAACGGTCGAGCAAGGCTTCAGAGCTGTTGCTACGGCGAGCCAGTGAGCTGTAAGTGCAGCTGCTGCGCTCCGAGGGTGAGCTCTCCAGAGCTGCAAGTGGGATGAAATGGGGAACATCCGGACTCCCCCCCCAGGGCTTTAGTGGTACACCACCAGAGAGATCAGACCTGACAGAGGCAAAGGAGAACCTGTTCTCTACAGCTTGATATAGAATCACAACCTGCTGCAAAGGGATGTCACTCCAACATCCGCCACATGACTGTTCCACTTACCTGACGGAGCCAGCGTTATGGCAGGTCCTCATATCGTAGTACATCTCCACTGGAGACAGTTTCCTACAAAGGCGGCTGTCGGGGCTGCTCGGGGCAAGACGGGGGTGAGAGAGGGAGCGATGCTCAGGTGCCACGCTAGGAGACGAGTCCTCTGTGAATCACAGAAAGGCGCAGCTGCTTTTAATAACATGTCCACTTTGAGCCTTTTGGGTATCAGTATGGGAAAGTTCCTGGTTCCTGTATGGCCGAAGACGAAAAAGCTTGAAAGCCTTGTAATCTTTTAATTAAAAAAAATATTTTAATAATTATTATTATCTGGCGGCACGTGGCTTAGTGGTTAGCATGTTCTCCTTTCAGCCCTATGGATTCCCGGTTCGAATCCCCATCTGGGTGGAGTTTCCATGTTCTCCCTGTGTCCACGTGGGTTTCCTCACTTTCCTCCCACAGTCCAAAAACATGGATCAAGGTCAATTGAGTTCTCCAAATTGCCCCATACAGAGTGTGTGTATGTGAGTGAGTGTGTGCCCAGCGATAGCTTGGCGTCCTGTACTGGGTCTATCTGCCCAGCGCCCAAAACTTTCTCCCCTGGATGGGCATAGGGAACCCCCCCGCGACCCTAGTAGAGGATAAAGTGGAAGATAATGGATGGATGGATGGATGGATTATTATTATCCCGATCTAGGTGGAGTTCCCATGTCCCCCATGTGGTGCGTGGGATTTCTTCGGGTCTTCAGTTTCCTCCCAATGTCCAAACACATGGATTAAAGGTACCTTGGCTGCTCTAAATTGCCTCTATATATTGTGTGTGTGTAAAAGTGTGCCCGGTGATGGATAGGCACTCTGTTCTAGGTGCATTTTCTTTGCCCAGAACCTGAAACGTTCTTACCGGAACTGACATCCTTTGTGACCCGGGCATAATCAGATTAGATATTTATTCATTCATTCATTCATTCATTCATTCATTCATTCATTCATAATCTTCCGCTTTATTCTATATTAGGGTGTGGTTCCCCATGCCCATCCAGGGAAAAACGTTGGGCAGATACACCCAGGACAGGGCGCCAATCTATCGCTGGGCAGATTATATATTTAGATAATTGATAAAAGATATTTGTAATTAGCCACTTGGCCCGGGCTTGTGATTGATATAAATGTGAATTCACATGGAATCGTTCACACTGCGCGGACAAAATCAGACCCCCCCCCCCCCAGGAACCTGAAAGGGAACAGGTGAACACTGATTGGTTTATCACACGTGACGCCCAAAAACCACCAATGAATCATGTCGTCACGATAGTAAAGACACTGAATCAAGCTGCGTAGTACGTGGTAAAAATAAAGCCCAACAAACTGCTTCTTGATGGTTCTAAAGAGTATATAAACCTCCGCAGCATCCCGAAGAGTAAGTTTGTTAAATGTGGCATTCCATACAATGGTGTGGATTTGTACAGAAAGACATGTTGGACATGGAAGACTGTCCAGCATTTAATCAAGGTAAAGAAAACGGCTCACTGGTTCTTACCATTCTCCTGGGACTGGGTCGAATCCGACATGGAGCTGCTCTCCGATTTTATCGTTTCCTCTGTTAAAAAATAATAAATAATCAGCTCAAAATAAAGAAACGGAATGTTATTCAGATGCTGTAGTGCCACGTTCATTGACATGCTCATTAACAGAACACATTCACTCTCTTCACATCTGCTTCCTAAAAGCCAGTATCAGTTTTATTCAGATGGGAACTGAAGTGTGAGGGAAAGAGAGCTGCACACACACACACACACACACACACACACACACACACACACACACACACACACACACACACACACACACACACACACACACACACACACACACAAACACAAACACAAACACAAACACAAACACACACTGAGCCCAAAGCATGACAGTGAAGAGGAGATATTAATATACATTATGAAATGGGTAGTTTTGGTCCTTTAATCTGATTGGCTGAGTAACACTAATGGCTCAGTAATACTAATGACATTAATGCACACATTCGTATCAATAGCATGTTCTCTCAGCGCTGGGGATCCAGGTTCTGATCCCGATCTGGGTGGAGTTTCCATGTCTCCACATGTCCGTGTGAGCCTCCTCTGGGTTTACTCCCACAGTCCAAAAACATAGATTCAAGGTGAGTTGAGTGCTCTAAATTGTCCCTATATATGGTCTGTGTGTGACCTGTGATGGACTGGTGCCCTGTCCTGCGTGTTTCTACATCTTTACTCGTCTCTACAGTACTTTACTGTTCTAGCTGAGGTCTGCTCTGAGAATAATGTTCCCTTCAGAATTCTGCGGATGACATTGACGTTGCATCACCTGTGTGACAACCGCGGTGAACCGTCTTCTTGTTATGTAACGTGTTCTTGTCCGACTCAATGCTCCGACGGAGGGCACCACTGAACAAGGTCTTCACCTGCCTTCTCTGAGCCAGCTCATCCTTTAAAGATCAAGATCACACAGGTAAACTTTAGCCCGAAAAGGATCGATTAGCTCCGTCTCTGCTCTTCTTTCTGACGCACCTCCACTTTTGAGGCGGGAAGCAGTCCGGCCCTGCGCTGCACCAACGGGGCCCGTTCGCCTTGTTCCAGTGGGAAATCACGAGGTAGCTTCCCGGTCAGTTCCTGCAGGTAGAAGTATTTATAGATCAATACAGTGAAAAATAGTACCATAAAACAATATTTCAAATGTGTTATTAAATTCAGGTTTTATTGGCAGAGATGCTCATGCATACAGGGCATTTGCATTTGGAATAGACAACATGGTGGTTGGACAAAAACACACAATCCTAACTTGTACATATATCATCACACACATACAAGATGTGCATGTTATTTATTCATTTTTTTATTATCTTCCGCTTTATCATATATTAGGGTCACGGGGGGGGGTTCCCCATGCCCATCCAGGGGAGAACGTTTCGGGTGCTGGGCAGATACACGCAGGACAGGACGCCAATCTATCACTGGGCACTCAATCACTCACACAGACACACCCTACAGTGGGTTGCAAAAGTATTCATACCCCTTGAACTTTGCCATATTTTGTCACATTACAACCACAAACATAAATATATTTCACTGGAATTTAATGTGAAAGACCAACACAAAGTGGTATACAATTGTGAAGTGGAATGAAAGTTATACATGAATCAACAATTTTTTTACAAATAAAAAACTGAAAAGTGCGATGTGCAAAATTATTCAGCCCCCTTTTC
>JAFMOD010000104.1:571266-586585 GCA_019802435.1 Corydoras maculifer | reverse complement strand
TTGACTCAGGGGGGCTGAATAATTTTGCACATCGCACTTTTCAGTTTTTTATTTGTAAAAAAATTGTTGATTCATGTATAACTTTCATTCCACTTCACAATTGTATACCACTTTGTGTTGGTCTTTCACATTAAATTCCAGTGAAATATATTTATGTTTGTGGTTGTAATGTGACAAAATATGGAAAAGTTCAAGGGGTATGAATACTTTTGCAACCCACTGTATATGGGGCAATTTTGGAGAACTCAATTGACTTGATCTATGTTTTTGGACTGTGGGAGAAAACCGGAGAACCCGGAGGAAACCCACACGGACATGGGGAGAACATGGAAACTTGAGATGGGGATTCGACACGAACGTAGGCGAACGTGCTAACCACTAAGCCACCGTGCGGCCGTGCATGTTATTAAACTTCTATTTTAAATGTAGCTAAAATAAAGATTAACCTGTAATAATAATATTCCTTAATGAGAAACTTACTGCTTCCAGTAGACACACTTGTCGTAGTTCCCCCAGTCGATCACCCAGAAGTGTCTGCAGGCATCGCTTCTTCTCTTCCAGCTCAGTGAGCCGCTCAGGCTGCAACTTGCTGTTCTGACAGCCCTGCACTTCTGGAACAGAATACAGAACGTTTCAACACAACAGCTGAGCAGCAACAACAATGAAACAAAGAAAACAAAATGAATAAAGTCAAAGTAAACACAGTGAACTCACCAGGAGCCCCCAAACCCATGGCAGAGATCAGATGTCCTTTGATCTCTATGTGATGTGACTCAGGATGTCCTGTCAGTTACAGTAAGTACTCAGTTCTTACCCCCTGAAACAGAGACAGGTGTGTTAAACAGCTTTAAACACACATGGGGCACTAACAGCCTTCAGTCCGCAGGGAGTATTAACTCGGTGTTGAGTCATCAGCCTGAAGTAGGTGTCCACTGGTCTGAGAAGGCTTTCTAAAACATGGTGCAGTGCCATGGTTCAATTTAAGCAGATGGCATTGCTGCATATGAAAAAGCAGAAGTTGGTTTGCTTCCAACTAAGATGCTCCAGTTCATCTGCAAATCAACTGCAAAATGCAAATATAATAAAGCATTAAAGCATAATTGTGAATATATTTCCCATTATTTATTCACAATAATGTACACCCTCGAGTGTCATTGCTTTTATAAAAAGCTTACAAGCACACAATAATAAAATAAAACAAGGTTTATTTCATAAGTTTGATTGATTGAAAGAAAAATCAAATAAACTGGTCATCCGGGAGGTAATCTAGTCTGGTTTCTGTGAACTCTGATTGCTGAGCAACAGGATACTGGTTTCTGTAATAATCAAATACTGCCATCTAGCGGCCAAATCATAGAACTTTTTTTTTTAAACAGCCGCAAAAGACTTAATGCTCATTAGAAAAATAATCGAATTTATATCACGCATAGATACGAATGTGAAGCACTTAGAGGTGTGTGTTATTGTCAATAAAGTCAGGGCTGCACAAACGGCTTAACCAATCAGATTTTAGCAGCAGAACTATCCGTTTAATGATCAAACTTGATTTCTGCACTCAGCTGTGTATTCTAATCAACAGTTGTGCACTTTATTTAAGTCAGAAGAGAAAATCTAAAACATGATAAGGTTCGGTTGCTGGTGGGATGAATCTGGCCTAAAGAAATGATCATACTTGCCAAAGCCTGTTTGGACTGAGTGCCCTGATCTGAGGCATCTGCAGCAAATCCAGATGCTGAACAGACAGATGTTTATTCCATTCCATTAACATCATCCATCTTACAGCATTATAGCAGCATTATAACAGCATTATAAGAAGGATGTGGAATCAGGCAAAGGATGCAGTCACTGGAATATTAAGTTGACCGGGGTGCATGTCAACACACACACACACACACACACACACACACACACACACACACACACACACACACACACACACACAGCATTCAAATAAGTGTATATAGGGGCTTGACTGGGGGATTGCACAATACCCTTATCTTGCATTATTCTGAGTGCTATAATAAACGAGTCCCTCACCCTGACTGCAGAGCATGGTGTCTCGGATTCCATCGTGTGATCGGCGCCCAAAGCTTCTTAAACGCAGCGACGCAGAGCCGGTCCTCCGCAGACCGTGATCCCGCAGACGAGCCGCAAGCATTCTGCCGCCAGCCGCTTCGGATCCCGCAGCCGGGTTCGATTCGTCTCGGTGGGAAGGTCGATCACGACGCTGCGGCGTCAGGCGCGAACCTGGAGACGGACCTCCGCCGAGCACGCATCACCTCCACCGCTCGCTCTGCGGAACCGAACCCAGCCTGGCGCGCTGTGCACCACAAACACAACCCGAACGATCAGAACCCCAACGATCAGAACCCGATCACCATCCAGCAGCAGCTCCTCAGCGTCCTGCCCGCCGCGCCGCCAAGCCGCCGAGCCTCGAAAACACGAGCAACGCGCCTTAACCCTTTCCTGCCCCGGGATCCTCACCCAGTGACAAGCCGCGAGCATCCAGGGCAAACCCAGCGGTGACGCGCGAGGCTTTTAAGAAATTCGAAATAGGTTCAGTCACAATAGAATCCATCCATCTATCATCTTTTACTTAATCCTCTACTAGGGTCGAGTGTGTGTGTGTGTGGGGGGGGGGGGGTTCCCCATGCCCATCCAGGGGGGAGGGAGAAACATTTCGGCATTTCGGGTGCCGGGTAGTTACACCCAGGACAGGGCGCCAATCTCACCCACTCTATATGGGGCAATTTGGAGCTGTATGTTTTGGACGGGGTGGGACGTTGGCTTAGTGGTAAGCATGTTCTCCTCTCAGCACTAGGGAGTCCCAGTTCGAATCCCAATCTGGGTGGACTTTCCATGTTCTCCCCGTGCCCGGGTGGGTTTCCTCCGGGTTCTTTGACAGTCTCACAGTCCAAAAACATGGATCAAGTCAATTGAGTTCTCCAAATTGCTCCATATAGTTTGTTGAGTGTGAGTGTGTGCCCAGCGATAGATTGGCACTGTTCTGGGTGTATCTGCCCAGTGCCCAGTGCCACTCTCCTGAATGGGCATGGGGGAACCCCCCCACCCCACCCTAGTAGAGGATAAAGTGGAAGATAATGGATGGATGTTTTTAGACTGTAGAAGTAAACCAAAGAACCCAGAAGAATATTACTTTAAATAGTATACAGTGTCTGCAGTCTATTTGTGCACTGGATGCACTGCAAAGTAATAGTGACAGAGATCCGTGTCCTACATGTGGAGTTTGTGGCTCCACATGCAGCATAGCAATCAGCAGATTCCCACATTACCGGGTCTGTTTCCAGTGGAAACGTATCCTCATGGTTTGTACTGGTTTAATTCAGGGACATCAGTTTCCGTCCATTCCAAAGACACGCCAGCGAGCAAATGTAAGAAAATGGACCTTATGATTAAGAACAGCTAATGATCATTATTCAACAACACACAGAACCACTGCAGCTCCTCCATCACCACAAGACATTTATAAAAAAAAAAATAATAATAATAAAAAAAAAATCATTACCAATTTTAGATTAAGAGAGGGTCCACCACCTTGTATTTTGAGTTTGATTACTCACGTCAACCCCATCTGTTAACACTGTTTGAAACCAGCTTCTCTATATGATTCTACTGAGTCATCATTTTCAAAAGTAATTTAAATATGATTTATTTACATGAACATATAGCTTTGTTATTACATGTCAAAAGTGTGCTTCTGGCCAAAGCTCAAAAAGATGAACATTACAAAAAAAAAAAAAAAAGAAAAAAAAAAAAGACCTGATATATAGAAACGTTTCATTTCACAAATGTACACTGATGTACAAAATTATTCGCCCAAAAAAAACGTAGCATTCTCCTGCATTATACAAACAAATCCCGACAGTCGCGTCGCTCTGTGGTTCATGCAGCTGCTCGGTGCATTCTGAAAACTCGGCCCTGAGAATAGAAAAGTCGGAACTGTTAAAACGAAACAACATGACAGAGCAAATGCAAGGGATGAGGTAACCAATGAGGTTTCAAACCACACTGTGGCTGTTACCTATAGATATATTATATATCAGTATGGGGGGGAGGGGGGGAAGAGAAAGAGAGAGAGAGAGAGAGAGCAAACATGAAGTGCGAGAACTATATATAGATAGCACACAATAGAGAAAGCATTATTTATACTTCATCATCAGAAACAATATGATATTTAGATCAGCTCCAAGAACGCAACAGGGTGAGAGAGAGAGAGCAAGTGCAAGAGAGTGCGCACAAAAGAAAAAGCGCATGCAAGAGAGTGCACACAAACAAGAAAGCATTATTTTAACTTTTGCATAAAAAAAAACAATGCAATCTTTAACTAAGATCTTTAAGCACATGAGTGAGAGAAATAGAGAGAGAGAGAGTGTGTGTGTGAGTACACATACGAGAGGACGCACAAGAGATTTTGACAGAAACAATGCGATGTGTATGTAAGATCCTCAAGTGCATGAAAGAGAGAGAGCTGGAGAGAAAGTGTGAAAAAGTTATTTCGACTTTCGCATAAGAAACAATGCGATCTTGATGTAAGTGGGTGGAATGTTGATTTTCTGCATGAATGATTAAAATCATTAATTGTTTAACATGTAAAGTGATGGATGACTGAACTGAACATCGTACATGAGTGCGTTTACACGGCGTGCCATCGTTTTGGTATTATTTAAATTAAGATGACAATAAAGACAAATAGGTTCTTGAACAATATTAGGGAACCACACAGAAGGGTGCAGTCCAAATCCCTGGCGGCAACTCATATAGTGTACTTTGGAAATTAGGTTAAAAATAAATAGTGTTCCGATTAGGTTCATTTCTAAGACGATTAAACCAACTGTATCGTGAGATAAAACCATCAGAGCGGTTTTAAACTGGATTCAGCCTTGTGAGGACCCTCTGTTCCACGTGGTCCGACTGAGCCATGAAGCATCCTGTGCCTCACTGTTCCTGCTCTGGGTTCTTACACCGGGTGCAGCGACGATCCCCCGGCCCCACCAGGAAAGCACACGTGGCCGCACGCACCTGGATGATGGGCTCCGGAACCAGAGGAATGTCTCTTTTAAAGCCTCGACACACCGAGTAGCGTTCCAGGTCTGAGAGCAGGGTAGAGACCTGTTCCACCGTGGTGAGGTGAGCTGGATGATCGTGGTACAGCTTGTGCGTGGGTAACAGGGGCTGCCCCTGCACATTGATGTGGTAGCGGAAGCTCGACTCGATCTGCACCACTGTGTCCGCCATGGAGGAGAGTTTGGAGCACTGCAGCAGCTGCAAACACGGGCCCTCGGCCAGCACGGCGCACCAGAGCACAGGAAGGACGGTGTCTCGCAGCGATGCCAGCAGCTCAAGCAGCTCCAGGTCCAGGTTGGTGTCACCGGGATTGTCATCCCCCAAACAAAAGATCTGTGTGATCTAAAAACAGTGAGCCGTTCATTTAAAATCACAGGCATTTATATCCATGCATAACATACAATAAATTATTTTTAATCATGTACCATAAATGGAAATACAGATGAATATAAACAGCGAACCTGTGGCAGCTGTTGTTTATGTAATTCATTCATTCATTATCTTCCGCTTTATCCTCTACTAGGGTCGCTGGGGGGTCCCCAATGCCCATTCAGGGGAGAACATTTCGGGTGCTGGGCAGATACACCCAGGACAGGACAGGGCGACAATCTACCGCTGGGCACACACTCACACAAACACACTCTATATGGGGCAATTTGGGGAACCCAATTAACTTGTTCCATGTTTTTGGACTGTGAGAGGAAACCGGTAAACCCGGAGGGAACCTACGCGGACACGGGGAGAACATGGAAACTCCACCCAGATGGGGATTCGAACCGGGAATCTCTAATGCTGAGAAGCGAACGTGCTAACCACTAAGCCACCGTGCCGCCTGTGTTTATGTAATTGTGTTCTGTAATATGGGCACCGAGTAGCAGTTTTTGAGAAATTCTGTTCCTCAGAGATCAATGTTCACTTTGAAAACCAAACTAGATAATTAATAACCTCTTACTGTGATTAATTTACAATAATGCCACCCTCTTGTATATTACTGCTTTAATAAACGCCTTTTTAAAGCAGTTAGGTTCATCAATACAGGATTTGTAGATATTTAATTTAAATGTCGAATGGCATACTGTAGAACAGAAATAATTTACTGATACTAAGTTTCCAAAAATCAAAAGAAAACAACTGTGCTTTTCGAAGCTCATCTTGTATTTTGTGTGCTGTTACCGTTGGCTCCATCAGATCTTCTTCTGACTCTGACATCTTTCCATCATCCACTCTGCACCACTTTTGAACAAGCAGATCCTCAGGACCAGCCTGGCTTAACTCACTCTCCATCTCCTGAAAAGTAACAAAAGCACATCACTGAAGAGACAACAATGCGATATTAAATACTTATAAGCTTGACTTCATACTATACTAGAGACTAGGGTTGTGGATGGGGGTTCCCATGCCCATCTAGGGTAGAACGTTTCAGACACTGGGCAAATAAACCTAGGCCAGGGCGCCAATCCATTACTGGGGACACTCACTCACATAGAGACAATTTAGAGCAGCCAATAGACCTTAAATCCATATTTTTGGACTTTTTGAGGAAATTGGAGAACCCAGAAAAAAACCCACACAGACACAGGGAGAACATGCCAACTCCACCCAGATTGACATTCGAACCTGGATCCCCAGTGCTGAGAGGTGTATGTGCTAACTACTACACAAAAAGACAACATAACTTTAGTGGTCTAAGTTTGAATGTTTTTAACATCATTGTCACCATTTAATCTTACAGAAGCACAAATGATCCAAATGATCAAATCAGCACAACCTTATCTTGTGCAGCAGGTGGGAACTAAAACAAGGAACAAAGCCAGATAAACTCATGTGGTTCCATTTAATATAAGCCACCTAGGCTTAAAGGAAAATTACAGGTAGACTAATAATCCAGCATTCATATTTTCCAAAGCAACATGTCTATTTCACTGATCATCTGAATACCTGTCCATTGTAATTCATGCCGTCATTCTTCTCTCTCTCCAGATGACGGCCACCAGGCCCTAAACCTTTTCCTCTCTTCTTTGGTTGATTGTCAGATTGGTCATTGTCCACCTTGTCCTTATTCTTCGAGCCGTAACAATATTTCGGTTTTGATCGGGTACGTGGAATCAAGGTCTGGGGGGGAGGGGGGGGGTAATGTGATTAATGTAATTTTCAACAAATAATCTTCCATACAATCAGTAATGCAGTACAGTAGTTCAATCTGAGCATCATAAATTTTGAGTTTGAATGCAAATCACAGAAGTGCATTTTTGATAAACGATATATACATCTAGGTATGACTACAAGAATTCATCTGTCAGGGATTGGAACCAGTCAACAGGATCCATAAATCTGCCCAGAACACGAACAACTCGAGGCCTACATTCGGTTCACTTTGGCACAGTCTTTGACGGCACTTCTTTTTATTACTTCCTCCAAACTTTGGCTTGTCTACACAATAATCACAGATCCCACAGTCTACTTTGTCTATGCAGCCTTTACACCTCCCACAGTAACGACGGAACTTCATCAAATCCTACAAAAAGTGAATTCAGACCAAAAAATTTGAACGTGTTTGCATTAGGAATGGGACGATTATTGTCTAAGAAATAATCACGATTATAACAAAATATGAACTTTAATTTGGTTCTGTGTGAGTTGCGTCACTTAAGTCTAAATTTCCAGCATAATATGCATTTCTTAATAAATGATCTCATGACAGTAATGAGGCGCTCTTATAATTAATTAATTGTAATATTTTTAAATCATGATTCGTTCTAAATATGAATAATCATCTCATTCCAAGCAAAGCCTTTAACCTTAACTGCTCCAGGGGTGCTATAAGAGGACCCTGTGTTTTAACCTCAACCACCAAGGTGGGATAACTGTAGGTCACTTTGAATAAAACCATCTGCTAAATGACTTAAAGCCAAGAAATAAAATTGTAACAGGCTAGTAAGTGATCAGATGTCTACAAACATTTCACGATATAGAGTACAGAACCCAACCTCACTGTCATGATCCTCATCTTCATCATAAAACGGTGACTGATCATCTGAGTCACTGAGCTGTAAAATAAAATAAAATAAAATAAGCATAACCATAAGCATCTCTTCTCTTTAAAAACTTTTAAAAGTCATCTATACATAAAAGTCTTACATGGAATTCTTTAGCTGCTGGTGTCTGTGGCTGAAAAACAAATAATAGCCGAATAGAATTAAAAATGATTACAAATTATTTTTATTAAAAAAAAGGATTTGCTCAACAACATACAACAGGCAGCGAGCACGTAACAGATTACCTTTAAAACAGTGTTAACGGATCGCTCTGATAAATGGCCGTCTGGTTTCTGGAATAAAAGAAGGCAGTCCATATGAAATGGGAAGAAACAATCATTAAACTTTCATTAGTCAGCTTGTAGGTTTGCTCTGATCGATAGTTCAGTTTAAATTGATTGTGTGCTTGTTTAGAAGTTTAATTTTTGGACAGCATCAGTGTCTATTTCCCAGCGATAAAGTCGTTTGAGGAATTCTGTACCTCAAAATGACTTAACATGTAAACCAGAACCCTCAGAGGAAATCCACAGAGGGAAAGGGAGGTCAAGCAGACACGAGAAACGGCTCTTCATTCTCCCTAGCTGGTAGTCAAGCCAACACCTAGTGTAGTACGTGGGTGGTTGTTGGCAAAGGTCTTGACGGCACATGTACCCATTACATTAAGCATATAAAACCACACATTTCTTAGTTTTTATGCATGCATAGGGCAGCACAGAGGCATATTGGTTAGCATGTTCTCCTAATCTCAATCTAGGTGGAGTTACCATGTTCTCCTCATGTCCACATGGGTTTCTCAATTTTCTCCCACAGTCCACTACTCCATATTGCCCCTATATATAGAGTGTGTGTGAGGGAATGAGTGAAACCCCCCCCCCCATGACCCTAGTAGAGGATTAGCTTGAAGATAATGAATGTATGGATGGAATGTAGTTGTATTCTGTCCTTGGATATTCTATACACCAGTTACAATGACAGTTTGAGTGAGGTCAGCAGGTCTTTTAAGACAAAAAAATAATCCACTGAATAATATTAAAAATATATAATAAAAAAATCTGAATGTACATGTTTTATGTACAGAACCTAAAAAACTGAGTTGGGGCAGAGGAATCACATGTTTTGCTTTTCCTAGAAGGAAATCCTACTAAAATCAGTCTAAATGAAGACACCATAATAAAAGTATGATCATGTCAGTCCTAATATCACTTACTTTTAATGATGGACACAAACACTTTCGCTTATGACATCGAACAGGTCGCTGGTAATTAGAGTTGGCCTTGGAAGTCACACAGCCACCACACACCCCGCAGTCCTCAGTGAGCTGGCAGGCACGGCAGAATCCGCACGGCAGCCACTAACGAAGATAAAACGACATCTTACCTATGTTCATCAGAGCAAGTACAGAACATGAGCTTCCATACTGAGGGCACCTACTTTTCTGAAGGTGATTTTGCGGGTGTCTTTGGCTAAACACAAAAGAAACGCAGGGATCAAACACCACAAGCTGAACGAAAGCAATTAAGATTACAGTTTTTATGTAAAACACAGAGTTCAGTGCCATTTGCTTACAGGCATTGCAGGCTTCATCGCATTTCTCACACATGGTTCGTCCATCCACTACAGTAAAGGAGTTCCTACATCTTTTGCAGATGCTGAAAAGAGAGATTGGAATAAGAAACCGGTCCATTTCACAGTGTAAATTATGTACTGAACTCAAGGGCATACCCAAGAATAATTTTAGATGAAATTCGCAAAGGCTGACTCTGAGGTTTAGCAGGCACTAAATCATGGTAAAAGTCTGCGTCTGAGAACATGTTCTTCTCGGCCTCCGTACTCATCCAGGATTGTCTTGCTCTCTGTGGAGCAAACGGTCTCAGACTGAAGGGAGGCCCCGGGCTGTAAGTTCTGTCGGAAGGGTCAGAGGTGTCTTGAAAACTGGATTCAGAGGAGAAACCATCAATGGGCGAAGAGGGCTCTTTCTTCCTCCTCTACATCAACAAAGAAAAAAAAAGAATTGCATTTTCATATTGTTTGCTGAAAGGAAAAATAATGAGAATTATTACGCATTTAATATTTACAAGTATTAAATGTAGATCAAAGCATTATTCATTTATTTCAGGCATTAATATTGCTTAAGTTCTCATACTTTTAATAAGCTACTGCTGTGTTTGTTCTCTAATCAGACCCACGTGAGAATGTATCTCTGTGTCAAGGTCAGGATGTGCAAAAGAGTGGAAAGGCAGAATATACCGTACGGGTCGGCTAACTACAAATGTTCAGATAACAAGAAGTATCATTATTTGACACTAAGCAAAATAATTGTTCTGCTCGGGTGGGGTGACCCACAGGTGATCAATCTAAAATGTAAGAGCAGCAAAGGTGGGGGCCCATGTAAAAGAGTATATGAAGATGGAGTCAGAGTCAGAGGTCGGAGAACAGGCAGAAATGTTATTTCTTCACTCAGAACTGTTGGTGTGATCTCCTCCTTTTCAAACAAATGCACGGGTAGATATACCCACATTGCGCATGGATGAGCATAATCCCCCAACTCTAGTAGAGGATTAAGGTGTCGAGATAATGAGATGGAGTTTGTACATGCTTTATCCAGTCCTAGAGTTTTTAAGTAGGTTGTGGGCTTTAAACCTAAAAATCTAGTACAATCACTTTTCTTCATACATTTTTAAAATTTATATAAGAACAAGGAACAAAATTTTAGTTTTTTCATGTTTAAATTTTACAAATTATCCCCATTATTCACCTTAAACTGTCTGCTACAGAATTCTAAAGAACTTTTATATAAAGTCTAAATGATTACCAGCAACTTGATTTCTCACCTTAAAATGTTTCCTTACAGGTTCAAATTCACCAAATTGTCCTAATTTGTAGTCGAATTTTGTAAGGTCCATAGTATTCCCGAAGTACTTCAGCAGTTCAATTCGACTTCTCAAGCGGTCCCCTTTAGGACTTCAAAAATATAAGGACAGCATAAATACAAACCCAAGGAATTTGGTTTAAAAATGTTCATAAAGCCATAATTAGAACACTTAAAATACCTCAAATAGTAAACATCTTTCTGACCGACACTCATCCCAGAACGGCGCAGAACCTCTCTCCGTTTCCATCCTTCTCCCAACACAGGACAATCCTCCCAGCCTTCATCTGATGCGTACTGTCGCCGTTTCCCTCTTACCTTCACCCTGAAAGGTAAATGTGCAATGTGAATATTTCCTCATTACCATAGTAAAATGGTAGTGTTTAGTGTTCTGCCCCTGAGTAACATTCATTCATTCATTATCTCCCGCTTATCCTCTATTAGGGTCGCGGTGGGTTTCCCCATGCCCATCCAGGGGAGAACGTCGCGGGCGCTGGGCAGATAGACCCAGGACAGGGCGCCAATCCATCGCTGGGCACACACTCTATACGGGGCAATTTTTGAGAATTCAATTAACTTGATCCATGTTTTTGGACTGTGGGAGGAAACTGGAGAACCCGGAGGAAACCCACGCAGACACGGGGAGAACATGGAAACTCCACCCAGATGGGGATTCGAACCGGGAATCCCTAGCGCTGAGAGGCGAATGTGCTAACCACTAAGCCACCGTGCCGCCCCCCCCTGAGTAACATGTATCCAAATTACAGTCTGAGGTTTCTCCTCTTGGCGATGTTCTGCAATTAAGCCACTATCTGCAGAATACACAATAACCTGCGGGCTCGAATACAAAGCTGAAATGTTCATGTGAATGTAAGAACATGGTCAGTGAAAAACGGTGTGGGTGCAGTGTCATGCACATACAAAAATGTAATTCCACACAAAGAGGAAGAGGAGACACTGATAACGAACATTTTAAACTAATGTTAACCTACCTCACATTATTGCTACCCCCACCATCACCGCCACCGCCGCCTCGCCTCCAGCTGCTCTTTTCACTGCCACTCCGCTCATTGTCACCTGCCAAGCTCTCCATCTCGCCATCCCTGTTGCTCTCCAGATCACAGCTCTGGCCATCTTCATCCTCGTAATCCTCCTCCAGGGGCTCGATCCAGTCCACAGGAGGCTCGTCTGCACTTTTAACAGGGGGAGTTCCGGGCGGTGCCACACTGTTGCCGACACTGTCGGTGGTTTCAGTGTTGCTGGATGCTGGCTTGTCTTCAGCGTTTGCACCATCCTCCTCCCTACCGACTTTCTCCATCACTGAACAGCCGTAATGGAGGTCAAACCAGCTTTCCCAGAGAATTTCTAACATGAAAATGAAAATAAAAACACAAGATAATGTTAGAAATGCTAATCAGTACTTTTTTGGTTTAAGAGAGATATTTATATGCTGACTGACTGGAATTTACCAAACAACTGAAATGAGGAAGTAGAAAATTTTTTCAAATGATCTGTAACTGTCTAAATGTAAATGCATGCAAAACAAAGTTTCGACATGACGCAACTATATTAATATAGAACATACACACATATTTTAATAAATACAGTACCAGTCAAAAGTATGGACACACCTCTTTCTTGCTCAATTTTTCCCACTTAACATAGCAATGGACTTTGAAGTTTTACAATTACTGACCGTACATCTGTTTTCTGGTTTTGGTTAGTCCCTTGTTGGTCAGGACCATCACACAACAGGTCTAATTTCTCCCACATTCCAAAAAAACATGGATTTACAGTGAATTGGATGCTCTAAATTGCCCCTATATAGTGTGTGTATGTGTGCGTACTGCCCAGCAATAGATTGCCGCTATGCCCATAGTGTATCTGCCCAACACCCCAAATGTTCACCCCCAGAAGGGCATGGGCTATCCTCTCACAACCCTATTATTAGGTATTAAACAAATATCAAATACATTTAGTGAACCACCACTGATTGAAACTCCAGCCACACTTTGAAGGTTGGGGGTTAAAATCTCACAGTTGCCAATATAGACCCCTGAGCAAGGCCCCTCATTGCTCCAGGGGGGGGTGTATCATAGCTGAACCTGTATCCTCTTTACAAAAATGACTTTTGGATACATCAAGGTCACTTAGATAAAATTGTCTACAAAATGAGCCCATGTACAAAGTTATGTGAAGTTTTGAAAGTCTACTGGACATTTCTGAAAACATGCTGTCCTTTTAGGGGCAATTATAAAGTTTGTGGTTAAGGAACCAGCCTTGTGAGCTGAAGGTCCCACTAAGTACCATAGTTCAAGTGTCCTTGGGCAAGGCACCTAAACCCAACTGCAACACTTTCTTACCTCAGACCATAACAGAAGGTCAGTTAACATCTTCGCTGTGGTTTGTCGGTTTGTGTTTGCATCGGTTTCTTGATTTATAGCATTATTTCTGAACCGAAAGAACAGAAAATGCCGAGTAATCCGGCATGGCTTAAAGCGTGGGAAAATCAACTCACACTGATCCGGACACACGCGTTAGAAGTTAAGCAATATCGCATTGTCACGCTTTAACCGTCCTCCGTACACGTTTCTCTTTTGATTTCGAGACTTTGTGCTGTCACCCAAACTCAATGTCCACGTAAAATACATATAAATCTGTTAAACGAAACGCAATTGAACGTTTGATAGCTTTAACTAGAAGGAAATCTTTGTTTTCTGTTAGTTGTAGCACTCACAGTGTTAGCGAAGTGGAGTTCACAGGTACAGAAGGTAAAGCAGGAGGTTTAAAGCACGTTCATGTTACATAGTCGGTTCCGAAATGAGACTAAAGCCTGGTCTTTGTGACGCGCAGGACATTGTTTGGTCAAAACACGCATCTGCGTGGTGAGGGACGCTAGCTCAGGGTGTTGGACTATCAATCTGAAGGTTGTGGGTTCAGGTCCACTGAAGTTACCAATGTGGCTCCTTGAGCAAGACCCTTAACCCTCATTGCTGCAGGGATGTTGTGATTAACCCTGTGCTCACCTTGTAAGTCGCTTTGGATAAAAGCGTCTGCTGAATGACCAAATGTAATGTACATGTAAAGGTAATGTAAATGTAGGAGAATAATTTAGCATTTAGCTGTGGCGCCGTTTCCGAGCCTGTTCTTACCTCACGGTGCTCGGGGCTCCGGGTTCCGTCAGCGGTGCCGCTCGTCGCTCTGAGCCATGATCCGTGATCAGCAACCAGTCCGAACCGAACCGAACTGAACCGAACCGAATCGAACCGAACCGACCGCCGGCTAGCGGAGCATCAGCCCGGGCAACTCCGCTCAAAGTTAGCGCTGAGGACCGAGCCGCTCGGCGGGGGTGCAGCACGGCGCGGTTCTGTGTGTGTGTGTGTGTGTGTGTGTGTGTGTGTGTGTGTGTGTGTGTGTGTGTGTTCAGCCGCTCTGGAACACCCCGATCATTCACAGATCACAACGTTAGCCAGGAAGCGGAAGCGCTGCGATTCAACGCCGACAAAAGAGCGTCGCTGACGGACCACGTGACTCAACAGCAGCCTGGTCTGAAAATCCCGAACTGTCATCTGCGACACGAGCCGGGGGCGGGACTTAAAACTGTCAATCAGAAAATAACAGGGGGCATACATAGGAATACATTTACACAATTTCAAACATCCATCCATCCATCCATTATCTTCCGCATTATCCTCTGTTAGGGTCGCGGGGGGATGGGGGGAAGGGGGTGTCCATCCAGGGGAGAACGTCTCGGG
Source organism: Corydoras maculifer (assembly GCA_019802435.1). Taxonomy (NCBI): domain Eukaryota; kingdom Metazoa; phylum Chordata; class Actinopteri; order Siluriformes; family Callichthyidae; genus Corydoras; species Corydoras maculifer. Next base: position 571,841 of record JAFMOD010000104.1, on the reverse strand, counting down.
CGCTGGGCAGATACACCCAGGACAGGGTGCCAATCTGTCACTGGACACACACACACTCACACAGACAGACTCTATATGGGGCAATTTTGGAGAACTCAATTGACTTGATCCATGTTCTTGGACTGTGGGAGGCAACCGGAGAAGCCGGAGGAAACCCACAGGGAGAACATGGAAACTCCACCCAGATTGTGATTCGAACCGGGAATCCCTAGTGCGGAGAGGAGAACATGCTAACCACTGGGCATGCCCAATTTTTTAAATGTCATACTATATATATATATATATATATATATATATATATATATATATATATATATATATATATACAGTGGGTTGCAAAAGTATTCATACCCCATGAACTTTGCCATATTTTGTCACATTACAACCACAAACATAAATATATTTCACTGGAATTTAATGTGAAAGACCAACACAAAGTGGTATACAATTGTGAAGTGGAATGAAAGTTATACATGAATCAACAATTTTTTTACAAATAAAAAACTGAAAAGTGCGATGTGCAAAATTATTCAGCCCCCTTTTCCCTGAGTGCAACCAATTGCATTCAGAAGTTG